>JAODKF010000022.1:17411312-17428462 GCA_026779585.1 Mormyrus proboscirostris | reverse complement strand
CCAGATCTCAACCCAATAGAGCATCTTTGGGATGTGGTGGAATGGGAGCTTCATGCCCTGGATGTGCATCCCACAAACCTCCATCAACTGCAAGATGCTATCCTATTAATATGGGCCAACATTTCTAAAGAATGCTTTCAGCACCTTGTTGAATCAATGGCATGTAGAATTAAGGCAGTTCTGGAGGCGAAAGGGGGTCAAACACCGTATTAGTATGGAGTTCCTAATAATCCTTTAGGTGAGTGTATATATATATATATATATCATTTATATGAATATTACATTTTACTTTTGTATGTAAAATCACTCAATTCACTGTTAAAAAGAGAAAATCCAAACATGAGGTCTCAAAGTATAATTTTTATCATAATTATCTGCATTAATATGCATTAATTAGGCTGCATTTCTTCCCCACTCGCCTCTCCATTGGTTCCGCCTCCTTTCACATGACACATTAACCGCCACGTTGCTTCTGGCCGACGGAGTTTCTTACGTCATGACAAAGCGACATTACAGATCAAAGCAGACTGACTTACTAGCAGCGCAGCACAATGATGTTGAATATTCAAGGCGTAGTAGAGAAAGCCTGATTCAGCAGCGATTTTGGGATGTTCAGATTAAAAACACAGAAAAGTATTCCGTATGATTTTTAAGAAGAACACTTCACTTGTGATTATAATTTTCACCACTGAAAAGTCGCATTTTGGAATCGTCAATTCCAGGCCCGTAGAAGAAGTGTTATGCCTCTTCAGAAGACATACAGCCTTGTGAATGTGTTTGAGTGTATCTATTTAATGAAATATCATCACTATCACTTTGAAATGATGGAAGCTAATGGGATTAACCTTGAGTGACCTTGATGTTCCTAAAGACAAAAAAATAACCACACAGAAATGGAAAACGAACCAGCGTTACATATCCAGATAAATCCTACAAATCAGGCTGAGTTCAGAGGATGTTGCCATACCTACCCTGTAGAGCACATGAGGTAGAAATTTATTCAGTAAGAGTACAATGTGTGGGTGTTGGGGGGCTGGGAGGCTGAGTCAGGTAGTTTAGACCTGAGTGACGTTAGTAGCTGCCAAAACAGCAACTTTTCATTCATCGTAAAAGATTATAGTGTTTTTCTCTGCTTTGGTTGTGTAATCAGCATGACCCTGTGCTGAATAAGCCGTTATGGAAGATGGATGGATGGATGGATTGGTGGATGGATGGCTTGTTCTATACTGTAATTCACCCCTCCTTATTCCATTTTACCAGAAAACAGGCTCTTTTCACCAGCGTCATCATGTAATTCTGGCCCGAAGACGAATCAGCCTCCCCGCTGATAAAAAAGGAAAAGAAACTGCAAATGATACCTGATGCTGGCTTATTATAACCCCAAACTAAACACACTTCCTCAGGAACTAGTGGTAGCACGTGCTATTCCCCGTGCACATTGTGTGTATGGTGGCAGATGCTGGAATTCCTGCATTATTTTCCATTGTTTTTTTGTACCAAATGTTCTCATAAATAATACTTAGCTAACCTATTTTATCTCGCATTAACATGGGACGATATGAAGAACTGGCCTCCATACTGGTGCCTCAGGGAACAACAAAATTTATGAAAAAATAAAGTAATTGGGGGGGAAACTGGAATAATGACACTTAATAAATTGGGAGGGGAAATTGGGGCAGATCCTTCTGTATAGAGTGTTGTTTTATTTTCATCTGCTTATTTCAGTTTGTCATTTAATTATAGCTTCTGAGGGATGATATCAGCGTCATAAATATTGCAGTTTCAGTTAAGAGCTTGTGCCTGTGATCAGAAGGTTCCAGGTTCCAATCCCAGCGTTAGCAGAGTGATTTCACTTTTGGCATTTGAGTAAGATCCTTAGCCCTAGTTTCTCTAGGGACTGTCCCTGTCTTCTCAAGAAAGCATGTTGTTTTACCTACTAAATCAATAAAAAATATTTATGGCTATCGTGTTCTTATGGCGATCGCCCCATCCCAGGTCACACCACACCCCTTTGGAAATATTGTTTGACACTTTGGTGGTAAAAGTAGGTGATTCTCACAGCAAACGAGTGATCAGTTTAATTCACATAAATATAGCAAGCAGTGTCTGACAGCTAACAAAAACATCTACCAAAGACATAAATATTATGGCATTGTTACATATTAACTCCCATATCCACATATTATGGCATTGTTACATTGTTACATATTAACTCCCATATCCACATAAAGATTATCACATTGTTACAATGTGACACGTTAACTCCCATATCCACATAAATATTACCGCATTGTTACAATGTGACACGTTAACTCCCATATCCACATAAATATTACCGCATTGTTACAATGTGACACGTTAACTCCCATATCCACATAAATATTACCGCATTGTTACATTGTTCCATGTTAACTCCCATACCCACCACCTTAATATTGTGTTGACTTACGTAAAATAAGCTCATTTTTGCACTGCCTTTTCCTGTTCTTCAAAAGCAAAGTTCTCCTTATATACACACCAAACTGGCAAGGGCTAACAGCCTCAGTAGGTCAATAAGAAGGAATTTTTGCTGAATGATATCTAATCATTACATTTTTATTACAATGCTTGAATTCTTTTTAGAAGGAATCATTCAAGTAACATGGAAATTCATCAACATTATCTCAGTAAAGAATATTTATTTTAAGTGATCTAAACCACAATTATGAAACAGAATTATATACAAAATGATGATTTTGAAAACAGACTGAACAAGGTAAGTAAAACATTGCTCAACCAGGTATGTACAGTACTGCACAAAAAGTCTCGAAAAAAAAAAAAATGTTTAATTATTACTATAATTTTGTAGTAAAACTATGATTTCATGTGTCAGTGTGTTCGCTTAGCAATTTAGCCAAATGCCTGAAGCCTCCTCAGTATCTGCAGTGACCATCCAATACACTCATGCATTTCTGTTTGATTTTATTTGTCATTGTGCAAGTGGATCACAGAAGTGCAACAATATCTGGTAACAGCCTGCCTACCTGTAAATAAGTTCATACATATTTAGATGCATGACATAACAGACTGTATAAAATAAACAAGAACTATGAATATGGCATATATGTGTGTTGCGATTAGTTGTCAATAAATAAATAAAAATAACAGCTTGTAACAATGAATAATAAACAGCTTGTAATAATAATAGCAGCCTGTAACATCATGGCATATACTGCACAAGAGAAAGAGTGTTACACTGTTGGTGCAAAGTGCAGTAACAGCAGTATAAAATAAAAAGGTCAGTCAGTCCAGCAGAGTGGTCTTAAAGGGGTGAGGGGTTAGGTAGCGGGTGACAGGTGAAGTTTAGTCTGGCAGTAGCTCTGAGGAAAGGGTCTGTATAGCTGTGTATCTTTAACTTGAAGGAAAATGACCGGACGGAGCAGATCCAGGGTGAGTTGGGTCACAGATGATCTTGAGGGCCCTCTGAAGTCAGCGATCGTTACAGATGCCCCCCATGTCTGGCATCTGTAGTCCAGTGATGTGTTCGGTTGTCTTGACTATACGCAGCAGGGCTTTCCAGTTCGCGTAGGAACGGCTGGAGTACCAGGCTGTAATGCAGCGCGTTAAGACGCTCTCTGTGGTGAACCGACAGAAATTCAAGAGTTGTCGTAGCAGATGGGCTCTCTTTAACCTCCTCAGGAATAAAAGACGCTTTAGAATAGTGATACTTTATAAATCCCCATGGGGAAATTCACTTTTCACCAACCCCATCTTCCTCTCGCTGACACACAGAGACATGTATACAGCCATGTTTGGGGGTCACGGTAGCGGGTTAATCAGCGTGTACCACCCCTGTACCTGGGCTCTGCTCCTGCCCCCACAGACATGTGACTAATCTGCTGAGGCTGAGGCTCGAACCCCTGGCCTTCACAGATCGGGGAGGTGCGAGAAGCTGGAGACTCTCTCAACTGCATTGTTGTTTATGTGGATTTGGAGATGCAACACATTTGGATTTTCCTCGGTGTTTTCGGTGTTGAGAGCCTTGTTATTTGCTGAGCATCAGCCAGCCACTTTCTGCACATCACCCCTATATGCTGCTGTTATTAGTGGAGATCAAGTTTAACGCAGTTGTGCCGTCTGCAAACATGATGGTGGTGGTTGAAACTGAGGCAGGATTGCAGTCATGAGTGAACAGTGGATAGAGCACCGAGTTCAACGTGCAGTCCTGCAGGGCTTCTGTGCTGAGATTAAGAGAATCTGATGGCCAGTCAGACAGTTTGTGGTTTGTTGATAAAAAAATCCGGGACCTAGTTGAAGTGTTCAGGCCAAGGTCATCGAGTCTGGATACCAGTTGTTAGGAAATGATGTTTCTGATCATATATGCATAGGTGTTATGGTGGTCTGTGTGTGCAAAAATGTTGGAGAGAGCAGATGATGGCATCTTCAGTGGATCTGTTTTCGCGGGACACATACTGATGTTTGTCCAGGGCTAGTGGAATGTTAGCCTTGATGTGATCTTGCACCAGTCTGTCAGAGCACTTCATGACTAACAGTGGTATTGCCACAAGGCGGAAGTCATTGCACATACATGCTACTGTGGACTTTGGCACTGGGAGACTCTACCGGCTGTGGGCAGGTAGAGACTGCAGTCAAGGCTTGTGAGAAGTTGACAATGCTGGTGAGAACCTCCGTTAACTGGTCGGCCCAACTCTGGCACTCCATCTGGTCCAGGGGTTCTGGTTATGTCAATCTTACACAGCGCTCATTTGACATCATGGGCGCACAGTGCCAGTACGTGATCTTCTCTGGATGGTGTGACCAAATTGAATGGTTCTATGTTCTCCCTGTTGAATGATGCAGAGAAATATTTAGCTGGTCTGGTACGAGCCCGTTGACTGTGATGATTGTGATGTTGTTGTTCTTGTAGTCTGTAACTTGACCAACTTCTATGAGGGACACTGTTGTTTTCGAAGTGGTCCTCAGTCTGGAGGCTGTTATTGTGTTTTGCTTGTTTCACGACTCTCCTAAGCTCTGGCCTTCCTGTAGGACAGAATGACACCAGACCTGAAGACCACATCAAATAATTTGAGCGGTAGTTGGGACCTCATTGTTCATCTAAGATTTCAACCGGTAGCAAACTAAGTTTGCCTAATCAATTCCTCATTAAGTTAAGTTAATTAAGTGAACAGGTGGTAAAATTTTATGAAAACATGGAATAGCTGGGGTGTCCGTGAGGAGAGGTTTCAGAATCAAAGCAGTGTTCTTCTAGTCATGCAACAAGGTATCAGTAACTTTTTGGAGAGCAGAAGAAATTTCTATTACTTTTTATTGTGTTACTGTTCATTTGCATATGCTCTAAAGGTAAATCGTGCTTGTTTTTTTTGAGCAAATACACACTTACTACTGAGATAAACATTTTCTTTCATGGCCTAAGTCATTTGCATATTATTGTATATCATCTAAAGTGTATCCCAGTGTTTGTCATCTGTAGCATAGTTCAACCTCAAAGCCAGTCAATTATCCATGTATTTACAATTCCAGCTGCAGTGATTTAAGGTTTGTTTCAGTTTCAGTGTCACCCCGGATGGATCCGTATGCCTACACAGTCACTCAGATACTGATGGATTGTGGGAGGAGGCCTGTACTCCCGCGGCACAAACGGGGTGGCATAGAGAGCTGTCACCCCGGAGGCGGGAGGCAACAGTGCTACACCTTGACTGACAGCCTGCATCCGCGGGAGGAAACTGCCGTCTGTTCACGGCCCAGCTTGGGACGGGAAAATGAAAGGGCTGAAATAAGCGAGGGTGGAATGTCCGCAGTATAGATGATGGAAACGGGACATTCCAAGGCTGCCTGGGATGGACGTGAACTGGGATTCTTAATTCCCAGAATCCCACTCCCTGTGCTCCATGCGGCTTTGCAGGCAGGAGCCGAAGGATGCTTTTTCCGCGACGGCAGCATGGGCTCTGATACAGGAAGCGAGGAGAGTAATTAGCGCTCCCAGTGACTCCTGGCTGGATTAAGAGCTGACGCGTGGATCGCTGACAGCATTCACGAAGTCCCCACCATGCGCGTTGACCTAGGGAAAGCGCTCTCTGTTTACTCAACCCCCCGAAGAGACGTCCTATTAACGTCCAGCGGAGCTTCCCGCAATGTGCTCGCCCACATAATCAGCTTCAGATAATTCCCCAATCTTATTTCCCCAGATACGAATGAGAGCCTCCCGACAGCCATCGCTCTCCTGTCTTTAGTTTCGATAAGAGGACGGTGTCCTGGCCAAATGAGGAGAGGCACATCGCCACGGCAACCGCAATGAGCCTTGGGTCCCTTTTTAAAATCACCAGGAAAACAAGAATAGGAGCCTGTCAAGCAGCCCTTGTAATTATTTTTGCTTAATTGAAAAGCTGTCCTGGTCTTTGCACACCTCCCCCATTTTAAAAATTGGTCATAATTAAACAGAATTGCTGACAGACTCAAGATTAAAGTCACGGTGGTATAAATTTCAACCTCATTTTGAGAAAAGGTCAGGGAGATTCTTCACTGAGCGCTGAAGTTACAGGGGGATTATAGCTTATGTTAGAGGTCAGCAAAGTCACCCAAGATTTCATGAGGCGGCCCTCAATAAAACACTTCTCAGAGTTTGTCCCCAAAGGGCTGTTTAACATCTATTAATTAGTGTAAAAAAGGCAGCAGAGTCACTGAAGGGACCCTGCTCAACAAATATGAAACAACAAAGACACGCTGCTGTTTGGCACCACATCCTCCTGCTGTATGTTACTTCAAAGCTCACCCGTCCTGCTTTTCAGCTTGACTCCTGCTCTCACTCCACCTGAAGCCTGCGTGCTTTCTTCTTCTCACTTTAAATAATGCATGCCTCTTACCTGCAGGGGGCGGTGTGCGGGCCCATGGGTCAGGAGTCTGCGTCCATAGCCGGCACAGTAAGCACATCACTGCTGGGCCCTTGACCGAGGCCTTTAAGCAAAAAACTGCTCCAGACGTACCAGATAAATGGCTGACCTACACTGTGACCCCAAGCATCACTCTCACCTGTGTCCCCCAGAGAACAAGAAGGAATATGTGAAAAGAAAGTGAAGGTACTTGTACCAATTTGAAATCTACCTGATTTGAGGAGATTTAAGAACATTTAATATTGCTTTGAGTTTTTATTTCGTTTCCTATACTGTTGTCCAGCACACTGGATTTCAGAAGTTATTGTAATTGGTCACTCGGAGAATCTATATTGCTGGTATAGTGGCCCAAGAGATGAAGATAGAGAAGCGGGGCTGCGAGGGACATCCTGTTTCCTTTGAGGCCTGCTGAGAAGCTTTGCTGAGGCGGTGATGTCATGTCGGCGTGTGGATGGCAGTTCCGCCCTCTGTGCCGTGTGCGTCGTGTGTATAATGCGTGAGGGTTAGTAACCTGACATGTACGGCACGTGTTATGTCAAGAACTAGATGAGGCAGGGGCTCCTTTGGTGCACCTGCGCAGGACGACTGTCCGACCTCTGCACTGAGTGCTAATGACACAGCTCTGTTTGTCCGGCTATACAGCTGAACCGGTGTTCAAATCAATTTCATCACCACTGCAAGTGCTTGGAATCGATTCATTAAATTCTGAACCATACCAGTGTTGTTGTACTCTGTACTCTAGAATAATCATCCCAGCATGCTTTTCGACTTGCAAAATGATTATTACTCATTTTCATTGTTTATTGTCTTGACAGAGAGAAAATAACAATAAGTAACAGCTTCTTTGACTATGATGTGAGTCTTGAAATGGAGGCCCAGCTCATCGTAATATTTATTCATCTAATTTTTCATTTAATCTTTTGCTAATTTGCAGAGCGTGAAATAAAGGGAACAGCGCTATTTGTGGATAACAAGATATGCAACGATGCCAAGAAATTAGCAGCAGAGGTCTTGGACCGTAAGGCTCAAAAACGGCTGTGTCGGGGTAATGTGAGTGTATTGTGGGGATCTTGCCTTCCTGCGGCACCAATGTGCTCAGTATGGTGGCCAGGGGGAGGAGCACGATTCTCACTCGACATGATGGGAAGAACTTCAGGAGCACATGGGCCACAGTAACATGCTGACAGACAAAAAAATACTGCTCGTTATCTTGGAATAATAAAAATTCTAATTAAAACCGTGACTTAAGCTTTACTTAAGGCTGGTGAAAAAAAGAAAATACACAATATGACTCCTGAGTAATACGTTAAAGTAGATGCTGACAGGAATGTAATGTGTTCAGACTTCACTTTTCTGCAGCTGTTGCTGTCTGCACACAGTCATGTTATGTTTGCCCATGTGCACAGAGGCTCGCGGTCGGCGCATGCGCGCAGCAGTGATATTCCACCGGACCAGCAGAGGGCAGATATTGCCTTCTTGGTCAATGATGAGTCGTATATATACTGTATTCAGGTGCCCATCCAAAGTGCATATAACTACAACTGTTCTTCTTCTATGTTTTTTTTTTTCATTGCAGTCAGGGCTGCCAGCAGCTGGAAACACCTTTGCACATGTGCAGTCGACGCACACCGACATACAAAGGTCTGCTAGACCCAAAATCTGAGCTGTAATGGCATGCAGAAAAGTCGGTTTTTGATTGGGCCTTAGAGTGGTGAATTGAACATAACTGGTATGTAAGTTTGGCGAATTAAGCGATACACGCAGCAATTTCTTGGCCTAACAACGCAAATGCACATAAAATCAATTCAACCTTTACGCCGCAAATGAAGTACGTATTAGCCATACAAAGCTTAAAAGGCGCGGTAATTTCTCGTTATAACAGCAGAAGTGGGTACTTATTTTATGTGCATTTGTCTTGTTATGCCAAGAAATTGCTGCACGTATCGTTTTACACGCCAAATATATATGTGCGTCCCTGGTTATACCCGATCTATACTCCCCCAAGCAAAGTTAAAAACACTGAAAGGGTGATTAGAGGCACCGTGACGAGGCTGCACTAGGCATTGGGTCCCACAGAGCCATGTGGGGGGGCACGGCGCTCAATTAAAATAACTGAGCTGAGCGGTGACTGTAGTCCTTAGCCCCCCCCACCCCCCCCCAAACCAACAAAAATAATACCACAAACTGCACACTGTATCATGGCCCTGAGATGGACTTCCCAGACATCCTTAGACGTGTCAAAAAACCAATCCCGCAAAAGGCCATTCTTAATTATGCAATTAACACAACATTTATTAGAATACCATTACTATATCATTTCTAAAACAAATTATTTGATTTTTTACTCACACAGTTAATAATTATGACATTTAATAAAAATGTATTGTCTTGGTGATTTTGGGCAAAGGTGTAGATATAAACGATAGACATCTTTTGCTGGTAAATGGGACAGTAAATCCCCATCTTTGCACATCACTGGCTACCTCTTTTTCCCAAACGTAGCACCAGAAACGTGAAATGGTGACTCTGAAACCGTATTCAGGTGGGATTAGTCCTAACTAGGGAGGTTTGCTATGTAACAAAGTGATTTTACTGGCTGATTGGAACGAGATACAAAGAGTGTATAACTTCCCCAAATTACCAGAGCTAAATGGATGTTAATCTCAGAGTTAGTGCAGCTAGAAAGCAAAAGTCAACTGAATTTTCATTTTTTGGGCGACATATTCCTTTAACATACTAGCCGAGCACAAAAAGAGAGCCTCTTTCCCCCCCAACCATACTCACAAATCTCACAGCTTACAAATCAATACTCAGTAGTATTGTGCTGCCCTGCAACAGCTGAGAACTTTGACGGCAGAGGCTGTCAGACATTTGTGTGGAATATTCAGTACACATTTAAGCTCTGTTTTTAGTGGGTAAATACTGTTTTCCCATACAAAAAAGAGATGTGCCGCTACAGATATAACCTTATTACTCAGATGACAAGATAATTCACTTCAGAATTTTTACTCTGGAGTCTTGTAATAATGGGAGACACGGCATATTTGGGCTGGATTAAAATGATGGACCTTGTCAGTAATTGCTTCAAATACAGTACATCCCCAGGTAAAACTAATCCCGTCTGCATAGTGCTTAAACTGCCCACACTGTCTGATTGTGTAGATCTATGTGAGGCTGTGTTCTGTGCCGCAAAGGTATCCTGTCCCCCTTGCCATGGGCCCGGTGCTTCCTGGACTTGGCTCCAAGCTCACCATAAGCCTACGCTGCGTGAACAATGACTCAAAATTAGGGCTGGAAGTATCAATTATATCAATAATTGAGTAATCTATCGATTAATCGGACGATTCACCGAACAATCGTTTATATATTATAATATAATATAGCATGGTAGTATGCGGTGGCACGGTAGTTGACACTGTCACTTCACACCTCTGGGTCCTGGGTTCATATTTAAGTTCCTGTGTCAAAGTACATGTGTCGTCGTGGGGTTTCCACACATATTCCAGTTTCCCCCACAGTCCAAAAACACACTGAGGTTAACTGAAGTTACCAAATTGCCCATAGGTGTGTGTGTGTGTGTGTGTGTGTGTGTGAGTGATTGCTGTGTGAGTGTGCCCTGAGATGGGATGACACCCCACCCTGGGTTGTTTCACACCTTGCGGGTCCCCCTGTGACCCTGAATAGGATAAGCGGTTATAGAACATGGATGGATCATATAATGTATTGCCATTGTAACCAACCAACCAACCAACCAACCAACCAACCACTATAGCATACTGTAGATATGCACACATAGAATCAGGGGTCTCTAATTAAGTTGCATTTTGTAAGTTGCATGTTTTTGGACAGTGGAAGGAAACGTAAATATCCTCGAAAAGTCTTGCAAGATGCAAACTCAGGGCGTCTTATGGTGGAGGTTGACCAAGGGAGCTCCCACACAGCTGATCAAGCCCGGCACCAGAACCATTTTGCTCACCAAGAGTAACACTAATAGTCCTGGAATGACAACTTTAAAACAAGCGACAGACAGTCATTGGTGAAGCAGAAGACAAACCGACATGTCAGAACTATGGGCAGAGCAACCGACCGTTTTAACGCTGTATATCGTAATTTTAGTTTGGACAAATTAGACCACATGCATGTAATACAAAGCGCTTTTCCACTGCCACCAAGAACCGACCCGGACTGCGAAACTGGCACGTTTCCATTGCAGAGTATACAAGCAGAACCGGAGCCGGAACTGCGCTGACGCGGCCCTGACAGAGCCTCTGCTGCAACAACCGGAAGACTGAAGGTGAGCAGGAACCGTGCTGTGATTATTGTCTCTTCACGGTGCAGATCGGGAACCGATCGAGTCGGTTCCTTTATGCCGGTGGAAAAAGGCCAAAATCAGCAGTTACTTAAAAAAAGGCCCATGCTTTATCTTAAGAAGCTAAGAAACCACTGATTAATACTAATCCCAATATTAATTAAACTATTTTAATATCAACATGGGACTCCTTTAAATGGGTGGAAACCTCCCCCCTCCCCCCTTCACAATGCTCAACCCAAAAGTTCTTTATACTAATGGAAGTTAATTAAGCAATGGTGACAGCCTGCTGAAAATGAATTAGGAATGAAACTGATTATTAGAATAGCTGAAGATGAGACAAATGATAAGAAACTGAAAAGCACAAAACTAAAACTTTTATTTTGTACGTCATATTATATATTTTTTAATTAAATATCAGTTGTCAAATGGGAAACTTGGTGATAAAATAAACTTTATTTTATATTGATATAGTCTATACGCCCAGCCACATCTGATAACTCTACTCTGCAATAGCAGATGTGTTAAAAATATTGTTGCAACACAACAGGTAGCCTAATTGTTACCTGAAATTACCTGCTCACACTAACAATCAAAAGAACAGACTTAGCACGCAGACAGTGACAACCGATTCGCAGTCTGGTTCGTGTTTGGAAAAACATTTAACACATCCTGTGTTTGATGGCTGTGTAGTTATTTCTTTTTCATTTTTACACGTATTTAGGGTAATATGACACTAAGTGTTCAGAGGCAGTCGTGTGTTGTTAATGATTTCTTAAACTAACACATCCATCGAGCAGGTTGTTGACATTGGTTTCTATCTCTGTATAATACTGGCGATTTCAACATAACGGAACGCAATACAAGCAGGAAGATCGGGGTGCAACTGCTCCACTCCACTCTCTATCCAGCACCAACGCCAGAACTGCATGTGATATTGTGCATCTGTTTGCCAGATTGAGATTGTTAATGTTTGAATATTAAAATTAATAAATAGTACTTATTGTGAAGCTCTAACTAGCCATCGCAACTTTTGGCATTCGCAATCCCTATTAATGAAATTCATTAGATTCGTCTATTAAATTCGTGACGTGAGAATTCAGCAGTCAGATTTTGCAATATTTCTATTGAATAATATTAATTTCAACGCGCAGTTAAAGAGTGGAATGATCAGCATTTTTTTAATTAAAGAAGAAAATGAGGGATTAACGGTTATTGTGTGTGTGAGTGTGTGTGTCTGTGTGCGGGGGGGTCATTTTTAGTTGTATTGTATAATCTACCTTATTTTAGATTTACTGATTCAGACGCTGGGAAAATAATTTTGACCGCTATTCATCTTAGGATGTTCACGGTGATAGCCACGTACCTAACTCGGGCTGTTTCCCTTTGTAACTGTACCATGTGTACCAACAGGAAAGGGGTGTCGTTACGAGCATGCAGCGCACAGGCACCGTGCGTCATGCTGTGGATCGATGCCCCCTGCTGCTCCATCTGTGAATTTCTGCAAACATACACTTCGTTGGGGGTACGATTCGAGCGAAGTGATAACGTGTCGATTGCATTGGTAACGGTAAGGCTCCAGCTTCAGGGACAATTAGGGTGCAAAGGGAAGCTGGTGTGTGTACAGACTTTCCTGCGACACAGAGGAATCGATACCTTGTAAACTGTGACTGTTTCTGAAATACCATCGGGACACCAGGAAATCTGTAGTTACTGACTGGTGTCTCGGGGTTCCGAACAGCTGAAATATGGGGCATGTGTCTCATATCGGTTTTTCTTTGCTGAACTTCTGCCGGTTGCAAGTTGCTTGTTTACAAGACTGTTATACTGTTTATTTGTTAATTAAAAGATCACTTTAAAGATTCGTTACTTTAAACAACATTTTGTTCTTGTAGGACAATTGAGATAAAAAACATAAACCTCCCTTTAAGTTTAAGAACAGAAACATTTTAATATTATTCAGGTAACACGCATTACAAGCTACACGCCACTATGATGATAAATTCATTGATAAGGAGTATTCAAAAGTATTTACCAGTTGTTTTGTTTATCAAAAAGAGAGATCCCATTGTAATAAAATTTTCTAAGTGTGGTTATTTTCCTCGACTTATAGGTGCTGTGTTAGAACAGTCTTCAGAGGAGTGTTTCACACACCTAATCAGCAATTTTATTTAATTTTATTGTATTTTATTTTATTTATTTAAATGACTTAAATGAATTGTGGAACATGGATGAATGAATGAGTGATGAGTAATGATTGAATGATGAATGAATGATTTATCACAACGTAAAAAAAAAAAATCGGTCATCACTGTCAGGTTCGTCAATATAATTCGCGTGTCAAATTCTCTCAGTCATTTTCTCTCCGCTCCAATTTCAGGCTGCTGAAATCACATATTACAATGAAAGGGTCTTTCTCATTGATAGTGAGAAACCGCCACCAACATTTCAATTTATGGTTTTAGTAACTAATAAGTACAATATGTTTTGTTATTCTTTGGTGATTCATCCAATCATTTTCTGTCTTGCTTGCTGTGGGTCCCGGAAGCTATGGGTATATGACAGAACACGTGGAGATCATGCAAACTCCACAAACATCGGGCCAAAACTCGAATCCCAGTCCCTAAGGTGCAGAGCAACAGTGCTGGTCGCTACAACACCGTTGGAAATTGGCAATAATCTAAATAAACAAACTAACACATTAAAAATGGACAATTTTTAAGAAACAGGACATTTGATTAGATATTTTTATGACTCGTTTAATTTCAGTATCGTTTCAAAGTATTAACTACAAATTAGGTTTCACACCGACTTCTTACAGAATAGAAAAAAAGAAATATTTTAGCTAATGATCATTCAGCATTTAATTATACAGATTTGTGCCGAGGCAGAGGTTCTTGTTACTCTGCTAAGGGAGGGCGTTAAAAATTGTACTAATGTAAAGTTTCTTCCATGACTAAAATCCTTTGAAATTGGCCTAAGTTAATTTGGAGAGAAAAGTGACGTTTATCGGAAGTGACTAGTCCTTAACGGGGGAGAGTTTGAGCTTGACGGGAATGGCCCATCAGCAGCCAGAGCAGCATGACTCGCATTAGCGGGCTGACATGGCCAATTAAGGTGCCGATAGTGCTGTTCGTGCCAGCGCCTGCAGGGGGCATTGTGTTGCGCCGGTTTGGGGCTTGGAAGGCAGGGAGACCCGCGTGGCTCAAGCAGGTGGCCCCTCCTACGGTTTTGCAGGGTCTTTGGCGGCACAGTCTTTGATGCACAGCTCACATATGACAATGAAGTTCTGCACTACTTAGTTAAAGTTAATCTGGCATTTTCGTGGTCCACACAGAAAATAATCTGTCAGTAAAACAGCATTAAGAAGCTTTATTTTAATGCATATAGCTCAGTAGCACAATTGATTAATAGGCTGAATGCATCTACTTAAAGTTTACAGCAAAAGTCTTCTATCACATTGCCCATATTTCAGCAACAGCAGCATCGCTGCTTCGGCGATGTATTATAAGATCTTATACACTGCAATTTAATCGTTTTTCTTTGCCCAGTTACTGATTTCATTTCCAAGAACTAAAAACAAATATTAGAAATATGAAAAGCAGTCAGTTATAAAATATTGTTCCTGCCTTTCTTCTCTGCGGGTTATTTGGCTATTAAAACAAAGCGCCGTGACTCGGCGGTGTGGAAGAAGCGCTGGGCAGATCTGTAAAGAGCTACTGAATCGGCGCCCCTCGGAGATGCAATGCGCATCTGGCGTGGACTCACCTTGCAGTCCATGTAATCAAATATGACTGCGGTACCCCGCCAGTTCTCTGTACCGCCGTGTTTTTGGAGCCCAGATTTTTCACCAGCTGAATACTTAATCACCTTATGCAAATGGTTTCATTAACATTCATTTATCTGCAGTCTTATGGATCCTTCAAAGAATTTAGACGTTATACTGTTTTGGGATCTTTTCAGATTATTCAGTTTGTGTTTCTTTTTGTTTCTTACTACCATCCATCCATCCATTATATCTCTGGCAACATAATAATAATAATAATAATACTAATAATAATAATAATAATAATAATAATAATAATAATAATAATACTAACAATAATAATAATAATAATAATAATAATAATAATAATAATAATAATAATAATAATAATAATAATACTAACAATAATAATAATAATAATAATCAGTACTTTATTGATCCTCATAGGGAAATTGTCTTTGTAGAGTAAGTTGTCCGGGAAGGGCGGCCAGCTGTTGGGGCACTCAGGGAGCTGGGGGTTAAGGAGTACACCCATTGCGCGTGCACACACACACACACACACACACACACACACACACACACACACACACACACACACACACACACCCAAGTTGGTCTTCCTATCTAAATGGGGACGTCCATTCTTTTCTAAGGGAAAAATTCCAATCACAAAACCCATAACCCCTACCCATCCCTAACCTTAACCAAAAGTAACCAACCCAAATACAAGACTTTTGGCATTTTTACTTTTTTGATTGCATTCACAGATTTTTATAAAACTGAGGTTATCCAAATGGGGACTTCAAAAGATGTCCCCAAAAGTAGGGAAATTTCAGGTTTTACTACACTTTGGGGACACAAAACCACACACACACACACACACACATACACACACACAGGAGGAGCAGAAGGAACCCTGAGTACCCAAAGTAAATCTGCACGACACAGAACAAAACACCCAAACCCCACACACAGACAGGGACCTGCAGTGGGTTTCGACCCCCACTGGCAGCGTGAGATCAGGGCACAGCTCTGACCCTTTTACTGCTGCTGCAGAGAGAGCAGAGGGGTTATTAAAGGGCAGGCAGAAGAGAACCAGTTAAGGGGAAAGAATATTTATAGCGTGGACTAAGAACCATTACTTACCAAAACTTACCCAAAATACAATAAATAAGGTGATTCCAGGTGAGGAAGACATTAATGTTAAATAATGAAGATACTGTTCAACAAATTTCACACACAAAATTCCACTAATTACACGGGGAAGACATTTGTTTTGAAAAGGTTTCCTTGTTCTACCACTGCATGTGCCACATGTGATCCATTTCACTACTTCTGCTTTTGCATCAGGACCATAATGGCCACCATGGGCATCAGTCTCTGCTGCTGATGAGACGGGATGCATGATTATTTTTCCACATGGCGAGAATCACGGAATCAGTAACCGTCCCCACCACAACCAATACCCAAAAAATGTTTTAAGTACAATGGCATAAAATTGACACTGCAGATTCAGAACTCTTTAAGATCAACAGATCGCAGTGACATGATTAGCAGATGCTTTTGACGAAAGACATAAGCAAGCCTAAGAGACAGAGAGCATACGCCCATGGACGTGACGCTCTTAGAAGCTTTGCTCAAGGGGCGTGACCATAGGGTTTGAACCCACAGCATTCCAGACATGGGCCCTACTGGCCGCTACACATCCTCACGTATCATACCTGATCATTACATATTGTGTTAAATATTTCAGGATATTAGTACAATCACGCTATCAAGAGTCACATTTCATATGACACTGTCTTAATGTCAATGTCTTTTAGTGGGTCTCACGGAGCCGCCCTGTGATACGTGAACGATTCATGCCCCTGCTCTAAGGATCTCATTATAATGCAAACGTCTTTGGTGTTTGCATTGTCCCCCTCCAGGGTCTTCCTCTACCTAGTGGTCTGTGCTTCCTGGGGTAGACAGACAGATGGATGGATGGATGTTTTAAGCTCTGAATGGCCTAGCACCACAATATCTTAAAGATCTTCTGGTCCCTTACGACCTTTCTCGCCTGCTTCGATCACAAGGAGCAGGATATCTATTAGTTCTTAGAGAAGACAGGGCTACGGCAGGCGGCAGAGCATTCTCTTACAGAGCTCCGCAGCTGTGGAATGGTCTCCCAGCGGATGTGCGGGATTCA
>JAODKF010000022.1:17354741-17366035 GCA_026779585.1 Mormyrus proboscirostris | reverse complement strand
GGGAAGAGAGGGAGAGAGAGAGAGAGAGAGAGAGAGAAGGTTAAAATTAGCATGGGCAAATTGTATTCCAGCTACAGTATGGCTTGAAGTCACATGTCTAGATGACTGAAATGCGTCTCTTAACTATAAGCCTCGCAGAGAGGCAGGCCAGACCACCTAGTCTGCAGTAGGGACCTTAGACAAAAGATGGCAGCAGTGGGTGTATGAAACAACATGCTACCAGGCAGAGCCAAAAAAAAAAACAGCAAAGAGTGTAATTCCCCACAGTAGTGTTTACCTCAGATGGAGGAAAAATAGTATTACGCACAAGAGCTCAGCCCGGCCGGCCAAGTACTGTGCTCTCCTTTCCGTTCATGATTATCTGCTCCTTCGGCATGGCAGATAAAGTACTGTAGATAGCACACGTTCTTTTGAGGTCCACCGTTATACATATTCTATTTTATAGATTTATGCATGCTGCTTTTGTATTGCATGCGGGCTAAGCTTCAGTGCTTGTAAACGGAAGGTTGCCAGTTCGAGCCCCGGCCTCGACCGAATAGCCAGATGTCCACGGGCCCTTGATCGAGGCACCAAACCCTCAGCCGCAGGGGTACCGCATGCTGGCTGGCCCCGTGCCGGGACCCCAAAGTGTGCCCTCGCCCGTGTGTCTCAGGGAGAGCTAGATGTGATATGAGAAGACGAGCATTCTAATGTACCTGAACTCCTGCTGTGCAAAAGGCAGATAAAGGATCACCATCATCATCCTTAAAGATAATGTAATGGATGTCCATATATGAATACTAATAAAGATTATATTTAAAATGTGCATGTTTACGGAACAAAATATGCTCAGAAAAATTAAATTTTTTCTAAAAAAAGTACGGTAACAAATCCATGGACACAGGCAAGTCGGTAATTATCTATGTGGTCTAACCATTTTATCAACTCACTATGGGCAGTTGAGACAGGCCGGTTCACCTAAAAGTCTACTTTTGGATTGAGGGATAAGAGCCATACAGACATGCGATAAAATGTTCAAACTCCATATATACAGAGTCAGAGGAGGGATTCAAACCCACAGACAGGAAGTGCAATGACTGTGGGTCACTACCCACAAGGCCACAGGCAACCAGCCTGAAACTACTTATGGTAAAAATAGTACCTTGTCTAACAAAAAAAAAACAGATATTTCATGAGAGAGAATGCAGTTTTTGGTGAGTAGCACTGTTTACACAGTCTAGAATTATGGGTTTCTGGGCCAGCAAAATTTATCAAGGCCCCCTGGATGGCAAAATTTATTGTGTAGGAGCCCAAAGTCCAGGAGCGATTTTCAACTCCAGTCCAGTCTCAGCTCTCTGTGTGGGTAGCTCATTTTCTTATGGTGTCCTGTGGGTTTCCATCACCAGGGCTGGTCAATCCTACAGGAAACATGGGAATAGCCTATTAACTCCTTCGCATGAGTTTGGGAGGGGGTGGAGATGCTACTAACAATGGCTAAAATTACACTTCATGAACTATTTACAGTAGTTTTTGACCCCAATAGATGGTGCTCTCTGTTCTAAAAATGGCATGCCCCAAAGCAAACCAAGAGCACCATCTAGTGGGGTAAGAAAATACAGCAAATGGTTCATGAAGTGTTGGTTTGGCTATCACTAAATGCTACCGCAGGGGAAGCTTGAGAACAGAAGCAAAGGCTTGCTGTGCTGTCTTGTCCTGCACAGCGAAAGAATTTTTTATTTTATTTTTTTTTCCCTGATGTTGGAATAAAGTGAATAAAATCAGCAAAAGTGCCCTCACACCGCTGATACCTCCCTCCCCAGTGTAACACATTCCCACTTGGTCCACAGCTTACTCAAGGTGTTGGGACTCACATCTTCAGGGCTACACATCACTCTTGACTGAGTCAAGCAGCAGCAGAAGACCACCCCTGCAGCCCGATGCCCCCCCCAGTCTGGCTGGAAGGTGTGAGTCATGTTCCATCTATTACCTTCGGTGAGCTCAAAGACTCACAAAAATCAGCAGCAGTCTTGTTACACTGTCAGTTTAATGTGCGTTAAATGATTCAAGAAGTCAGAGTCCTCCACCAAGCTACCATGGATTAATTAGGCGTCACACTGATGTTTATACATGTAAAAGTGAAAAACATGAATGCAAAATGACAATACACTGGAGATTCATTCTGCTGAGACGCAGTGAAATGAACAATTTCACACAGCCTGCGTTCATCAAAGAGACACTAATAGAGCTCATCAATGGCCGGGTGGATTTCTTTGAATAAGATTGCGGCTTTTGGGTCCTGGAAGATCAGTCACTCCAGGGGAGCGTCTTTCATTCTAACAAACTATAGTTCATGCTTATAATCTGACCGTTTAGTTTGGTCATGCTTGCATATTCTGGGGTAATTTGCTGCTCCTCTGTCTCACATGTCAATGTCTGAGAGCTTCTGAGAGGTTCTCTTGATGGTGGTTGGTGGTATGTGGAACCTTTTCTGGGTGACCCCCCATCAACTTTCACTTCTGATGTGTGACTCAAAACAGTTTTTTTTTTAAATTCAAAGGTTTTTTTTTTTTTTTTTTTTTAAAAAAAAAATCAAATTATGCATCAGATATTTGCATCCCTGGGAACAGGAAACAGGAGACCCCCCCATGACCATGACCTGAATCAGTGATTAGAGGATAGATGGATGCTTGCTGCTGAATGTCACAGGAATACGGTCCTCAATGGTACAACAACCTGACCCCTTGAGGGTCTCCTGAACCCAGCTTTGCGTGCACCGTACCTGCTGGGAGTCCTGTGCTCTTTGCTCTGATGTGGTGGCTGACACACACGCATCTAACACACAATGGGAGGTGCCTGCAGCAGGAAACTCGGCAGCAGGGCCGTCAGGGCTACGGCAGCGTGGGGGGGAGCGGCTCAGGTGGCCCCAACAACAAGGACGTCCAGACCTGGACCTGCCTTCATCTCCCACGTGAGGCACTGATTGTATCAGAGTAGCTATTTGCAAGTGTTTTTGAGAACCTGCCACCCCCCTTTTGCTTGGGAAAACTTAAAAAAGACAATCGAGCACATCCAATAAAACAGTGCAGCTCGTAACAAAAAAAAAAACACAATTAGCTTTCATAAGGGATCTCCATCAGCACATTTATCTGAAGTGTTTTAAAGAATGGTGTTCAAGGGTTAGCATATTGTGGCTTAATCTGCGAAGGTTGTGGTATTTCCATTAACAAGCTTTGTTGCGGCTGCACTCTTAGGAACAGATGTTTGTTTGGTTTGAGCCGGCATATCCCTCAGAATGACATTTTCAGTCAGGCTTCTCCGGGGCCCACCCTGTGACTGATTCTCGACACTCCTTTATTGACGACATACTGTTTGTCTTCAGCTGCCGTTGCCAAGGCGACTGCTAGTCAATGGTTGGTCCTTGTGTCAGTACGGATTTTCTGCAAAAAACTCAGGGATTTTATTTGTTGATTGTTAAATTCAGATTCATTGCAATATGGAGCCTACTTTCCATATTCATCTCACACTGAATGACAGTATAATTTACATATAATTATTATACAATAACAAACTCACATGATTCTCATTTTGAATATTATATCACTATATTTGCATAATGATTTTAATTCTATTCCTGAGTGAGGCACACAGGTTTTTCAGAACATACCGTACATTTGCTTAATATTCATGAATGCAGCAAGGTACATAATACAGAAAATCTCAATACCTGTATACAAACTCATTCTTTTCTATTATTGAACATGACATGATGATCCAGTCAGAGCTCAGGTCACAGCCATTGATCAGACGCTGTGTGAGGAACATGCGCAGTCAGCCTGCTGAACGATCCTCATCCAGGGTTTCGGTTTGTCAAAGTGTCCCTTTGCCAGAACCGCTAAGTGATGTCGCAGGACGGGGCGCACGCTGGACAGGAGCAGCAGTGTACTCCAGGGGTGGCACACACATGCACATGAAACTTAGGGGCAACATTTCATAAACGCTGCATGTCTATAGACCATGGGATGAAAGCAGGACCTAAAGGAAACACTTATTAGTTACCAAGAGGAGGGGAAAAAAGCTACTAACGAAACTAAATTAATAAAAAATATATTATATGAATATCTCTGAGTGCAGAGTTCTGTAGACACAACTACGTGTATGTTGTGGTGTTGACACGAGTCACAAAAACGGTGTCATTTCCCAGTGTTCAGTTCTCATGTGGCTCTGGCATAAAACTATTTCTGCCCCTGTAACTATAGCGATTTATGTTTACTTTAGTTACACCCACTGAGGCTCTCGAAACGGCACGATAAATACGATAAATCCAAAATCAGACTCATTATAGTTTGTTCCACCTGCCTGGCTCTTCGTTGAAATAAGGGCCCCTTGGTGAGAATGTTTTTACCTTCCTGGCAAAGACACCCTGAGACAGAGAAACAGGAGAGCAATGCTTCCTTTCTGAGGACTCGGGCTTGCAGAGGTTTGTCAGCCCACCCGCTGTTGTTGCGGGGATACAGGCATTATTTACCTGTGTCGTCAAATCGTGCAGTGCGGATGCACACAAACAAAAAGGGTGGAGGCAGAATTTCTGTCAGCACCGGGATAACAACCCATCTGAATCTCAGGCGGCCACTGTGAGCCGTGAGCATGGATTGTGATGGGATACGAGGGGAACGGCTGTCGGTCCGAACTTCCTGGGCGCCGGGTCTCCTCAGCTCAACACTTGTTCCACTGGGAGATAAGCTACATTCTGAGAAACCTCTGTTAGATTCCGTTGTTTCACCCTTAAAACAATGAACTAGACCAGAGGCACTTTCTCAGGGGGGAAGGAGTTTATTTCCAGATGATGCTTTCTGGTGTAGTAGACAGCCTTCATAACCTTCCTCTGCGAACGTGTGTGTGTGTCTGTGTGTGTGTGATATCAGCCTTTTACAGAGTCCAAGAAAATAGACCATGTTTGATCACAGCCAGGGAAGAACCACAAGATAAAAGGTCAGGAACCAGAAGATGGTGATGAACGACTTGCTTCCTTGATCATCCCACCTTGTAGCAGCCTGATTGCTCAGTCTTTGTTAGCTGATTTGCATTGGATAGCGCTGCGCCTTTTGTTCTCAATAGGGAGTGAGGGCAGGGTGACTTCCTGATTACCGTCACTATTACAGGAGGCCACACAAGCTAGGATTTCAGTGCTACAGAGTAAAAGAACAACCAGTGGTTTCCATGTCACAAAAGACACGAAAAAACTTCAGGGTTCCTAATGAATGCTGGTGGTCAGACGAGGGCCTGTCGAAATATAGTGGTGCCTCGGTATACATCCGCCTTAGAATAAGTCTGACTTGGTGTACATCCTGTTTGGACGCAAAAAAATTTGCTTGGTATACAACATTGAGTCTTGAAAAAAACGAGTCTTGTATTTACGTATTTTAGTATTAAGCAGTGTTAAAGTTATATTATACATCCTCATCAATGTATAATATGCCAGTAACAATAGGATTTTTTTTTCATGGGAAAAGATGAATCATTTTCTCTTTATTTCTTATGGGAAAAATTCATTTGGTATACGGCCTGTTTGGTCCAAAGATCTGGAACGGATTAAGGACGTATACTGAGGTACCACTGTACTTCTGTATGGTCTTGCCTTTTCAATGGCTGTTTGAGGTATATGAAGGCGTTCATTATTATTCCAAGCATATGCACCAAAATCACCGGAGGCAACAAAAAATTACGTGGTTACCCATTTCGGTTGGGGGGGGGGTCTGCTGAGCAGTAAGGCTGTTAGCAGGGAAATTAAATGTAGATTTCTGGTACTTCTCATTGCTCTGTGTCTCCATGCGGCAACTGATTTTTCAACTTGTTCCATTTATTGGAGAGGACCAGCCATGATTTTATCCGCTGCTACTGGACGACAGTTACAGCTGTTCCTGTCGTATGTGAGGCATTTGTGACTCACCGGGTATCTCTGCTGCCTCGTAACTCCAGGGTTAGTGTTTCGGTCTCCCATAGCACATGAGTGTGAGTGTGAATGTGCTCTGCAGTGGACCATCCCACCTAGGCTGTACTCCGACTGTGCTATGCTATCTGGGATAGGCTCCACCTCCTACCCCATTCCCACCCACCCCCCCCGCTTCACTCCGACCAGGATAAGCAGCTGCGATACAGGTGGGTGGATGGATGGATGGATGGATGTCATAGTCATCTCCAAAAAAACTGTCAGGATAAAGAAATCAACTTCTATAAGGCAGTGTTATCTCAGTCTTTCACATGGGCATTAAATTGAATTTCGCCTTATACTTTAATTGCAATTCCATGTCAGGAAGGAAAAGTCAAAGGGTATATAGAAGTTATTCAATTTAAAATTGGAAACATGAGGCGCAGCACGGATATCCCTAAAAGGTACAATAAACGGAAGATCTGCTAAGGAGCACGGCTGCGTGGCGGCTCACACATCCAGGTCGTGCGTTCGATTCACCACCACAGCCTTTGTGTGTGTGTGTGTGTGTGTGTGTGTGTGTGTGTGTGTGTGTGTGTGGGGCATCTCTGTAGGTCTCCTTGTCTCTTGGGGTTGGCTCCAGGCCCACTGGATAAGCGGTTGTGAAAGATGGATGATGCATAAAACAATAGCATGCCATGAAATTAGATCAGGCTTTTGAGCACTATTATGGTCTGGCGGCGTGGAGGATTGCTTTCTACCAACCTGCCGAACATTACAGATTTCACTTGTTATGGTGGCTATTCTCTCACATCCTTTTTTCCTGAGAGAATGTCCTTTCTGGTTATGATGAAGAGTCCCTAACTGTCATGCCACCTTCTGTCTTTCCCTGGTATTCACACTGAGCAACCACCTAACCCCGTTACGGACCGAGGAGTCCTCTATTTTTAAATATTCCCCAACGTGAGTAATGATGTTTTTGGGGGAAATTTTGGGGTTGGAGGGGGAGACTTTTTTGCATTGTTTCCTCTGACCTACTTTACCCTGAATTGTATGCATAGCTGTTTTTCTGTCTCCTGCAGCCATCCTGCACGCCTGAGGCAAGGTTGGGCCCTGCTTGAGTGGCAGGGAGGCGCCCCGTCCAATCACACAACAGCCCTCGGTCCCGGAAGCCGCTTTTAGGATGATTGACCTGACTCAAGGAATCTTCCTCCAGCATCCTTGTCTGTTACTCAGGCAACCAAATGTAATCATGAAAGGTGGGGACCATGACCGTTTGAAAAGTGACATTCCAGGAAATATCGCCAGTTGCATTCCGTCACCTAGAAACCACTAAAAAAAACTAATGAATATTCCCAAATCATGATAAAATATCTAATGTATATAAATATATACAATTATGCATCGGCTCAATGTCCATGATGTCTGCATTAAAATGCAGAACAGAAAGACAAGACAGTGAATTAATGTTAAAAATGCAGCATATGATTCAGTTGTGAGCTGTGATAAATTAGTTATGCAATTATGTAAATCGCTCGAACAAAAAACGTCGTAGCTCCGTCTCCAGCAACACTGAAGAACAGCGGCCTGCAAGAAATCCTTGGTCTTGAATATGATTTTAGTTCTTTTCAGATTTCAAGGCTTAAGGCCCTAATTACAAAGATATTGGATAGTATTGCCTTTAATCTTTTGGCAGTAATGTAAAACATGTACTACATTTGAAAATAACATCTTCAGACATGCTCCAGATGAAATATAGATGAGACTGTCCTCTGTGGGACACCCTGTAAAGCACTTGAGTGCTGCTGGTTCCTTAATGGACCGAACGGTCAAAATAAACAACAAAACTAAAGTTCTGAACATGCTATGCTAATCTGTTAAGGATTAGGTACGTCTCTCATTGGAGCAGTAAACAATCTTCCCCTCATTTAAATATTTTCAGGGGGGAATCTCATTTCTAACATTTTAAAGATCTTTAATCTACATCAATGTACAAATAAAACCTCTGCCTTAGATTGCAAAGAATAGAATATATTGGGAACTTTTTTTGCCAGAAAAACAGGTTTGTGGTGGTGATTGTATTTGGTAGCTGCTGCTGCATTTTCACACAAAGGATAATGACATACATTGAGAGCGACATACAACACTGAGAGAACAAGCCGACAGATAGATGGATAGAAAGATGGATGGATATTTTAGTCCCAAAAGCAAGAAGATCCTAAAGGCTCGCCTTCTTCGGAGAGGAGCTGGTCATTTCTTAACCAGCTAAGATAGGGTTAATGATAAGTAACATAGGCTTCAGAGTTGGGTAGTTTGTTTCTGGTGCCTGGTGCTTCAGGTTAGCATGAAATGCATTTCAGGTGGGGGTTAGGGGTTCTCCCTTGCATGAGAATCACCTCCGGAAAATTCGCTGAATTGAGCGAATGTCCCCCGTGTGAATACATCTCCTCCTTCACTGCGAGGCTGCTGACAGTCCCACGTCGCATGTGTTCCTCCCTGAATGTGACTCAGCATACCAGCCCCCGTCTCCCTCGCATGTCCGCTACAGCTGGAGCAGGGCCTTATCAATTCGCCCCTCGGCTGGGATGTTAGCCGCTGAAGCACAGGTGTCCGTTAAATCGACCCTAGCATCGCCTCTTCCGCGGGGCCGTCCGTGTTGCTGAGACGACGGGTCTGCTTCACCCACCGCCTCCCACACTATAAGGTGTACTGTCCTCTCCCTGCTCCTTCCAGATGTATACAAAGCAGGGTCTTCTGTACCCCAGCCCACAGCAAGAAAGACCTTAACCTGGGAAGAACATTTTTAAAAACTGAATGACGGGACAACTTGGCTGATGGGTAATGGTTTGCCAAAAGCTAGCAGCTCCAAATCCTTTCACGTTACCTCACTCTCCGCTGTAGCTGGCCTTCTGCTTGATGTGCGCAGATACCGCCTGGCAGCTTATGTGCGTTTCAGCTCCTAAACCGGTTATCTGAATAACCTCCTTGCATTAACGAGGGGTAAAGGCGAGGTTATGCCTCTGTGTTATCTGTCACTATGCCCTTATTCAGTCACACTGCTGCTGAGTTTTTGCCAAAAACACTCTACTTTCTTGTTGCTACTGGATTTTGGAATTGTTTTAATCTCATAGGGGAGAAAAAGCACTGGTCTAATTGAATGAGGGGTGCAAAGTTTAAACTTTTAGCTTTTTTTTGTTTGAGAGAACTCTTTAAGATAACACCATCCATCTTCCTTAGCCGCTCATCCAACAGTGAGCCGGGGAGAGCCTGGAACTGGTCCCAGACAGGACACCACCTTGATAGGACGCTGGTCCACCAGGTGGCACGCCCTCATGCAATTTTGAGACTGCATTTCAGGGCTGCGAATCAAAGGTGTGAGGTCAAAGTGTTCCTCAATGTCCTCAATGGGCCACCCAGACAACACAAGTTTTCTGATATGAAACATTAAACTCTTTGTGTACAGAGTCGGCTCTCAGGAAATTGATCCTGTAATTAGTGTGTGTCCAGTCGCACCCGGGATCTAATGTCTTGGAAAATGGGAAGAAATCAGGACATGAGTGATGCCATTAGGGCTTGGAGATCAAAGCCAGCGAACGAAGGCTTTGTCCAGGTTACATCATCCTTGCTGGGTCCAAGCTCCTCCCAGGCATCCAGGGACACATTGTGACAAATCATTTTAAATCCCGCCCCTTTCATTAGCAGCTTAAGCAGCATTCCAATAAAACTCCCAGGTCTCGTTGTTTTTACCTGTTATTAGAATTCCAGTAGAGGCTCATTGTGGAAGAATGTGTAAAGAACCATTTAGCACAGCAAACTGTCAAATGCAGAAAAATAATAACCCTGACATCAATAAGGGGAGTGCTCCTGACAAAAGGATAGACAATACAATAAGGACTCTATTTGTAATACAAACTGACTGCTAAGGGGTTGGTGTAATGGAAAAATACATCTCCAATCCTCAGCCAAACACTATTCAGCTACATAGAATCCATAGTCTCTGACCTTCTTGTCTAAGACAGATGGGACCAAATCGAAACATATGAGGAGAGAGGGAAAATTTATTTATTTGGTTTGTTAACTTATCGGAGAGCACCTATGGTACACAAACGGCAATGAGTGTGATAGATGACATCACAGGAGTAAATTTGGACATCATGCACAAGCGGTGGCCTTTAAAACCCATCTCTGCCTGCAGATTTCCCTCTTGGGATGTCAGATTAGGGCCATTTCCTTTAGCGTTGACACACCAACTATCGTTTATGGGGCTCTGAGGAAGACAGGCTGGAACGGCCTGGCTTGTTTGGTGACTTAAGGGTCCCAGAAACCCATATAGATCAGCAGAATGATCTACTTCAATGACTTAAAAACACCCGCGTGTCCAGACGCTATCGATCCCTCGGGCTAGTTTTGGAGAAACATGGGATTTCTTTCCTGTCTTGAAATGTATCATACAGGAGTGAAGCATGTTGAGTAAAGCCTTTCTGCAATGGGTTTGCATTCAGCTTTTGTTTGCTAGTGCTTGGTTGAGAACTCATTACCAAAACTGGATTGTAGAGTCTTTTTCTGTTCTGAAACCTTAACAACACATTGAGGCTGACAATATTTAACCAAAAAACCAATAAAAACTTACAACTTGCCATAAGTAAAAAGGCAAAACATCCAGCACCATTTACCACTGAAAACTGAGCTTTCTGTAAAAATTTGGACAGAGACAATTTTAATTTAATCTAACTAATAAATTTTAAATCCCCAAATTTAAATACTGTTCACAGGGGTCTCATTAAAGCCTATGAACAGAATCATTCTCAGTAGATTCAAAGCCAAAACGAATCCAGCCCAAAAGCTGCAATAGAGATGAGCAAACACTTTATGTCCATTCCAAGGAAATCCTGATCCAGAAAGAATGACCATCTGCCTTCGGTCACCCAGGCGAGCAGGACAACGCGCCACAAAGACAGGTGATCCTCCGGCTTCTCATATCACTCATCACCACTTACTAATGTCTTCCCAGAAACAGCTATTCCTATTTTCCTCAAAACTATTCAAAAATGATGTAACACATTACTTAATTCTTACAGCGACCATTATAATGCATTAAGGATGCTTTGTGCTCCCATTATGAAGGTATTTGTAGTGCATTATACAGTAGATGAGAGCTTCATTGAGCATTCATAATGCATAACAAACATGGCTATAATATGTTATATCTTTTTATAAAGTCGTGTTTATAATATTTTGTGAATGCATTTTAATGCATTATGAAAGAGGTTAGGGGTGACATGGTGGTGCAGTGGTTAGCACTGTTGCCTCACACCTGGGTTCGAGTCTCCGCCTGGGTTACATGTGTGTGGAGTTTGCATGTTCTCCCTGTGTCGTCGTGGGGTTTCCT
>JAODKF010000022.1:17343886-17354641 GCA_026779585.1 Mormyrus proboscirostris | reverse complement strand
TGTCCAGGGTTGTTCCCTGCCTCGTGCCCATTGCTTCCGGGATAGGCTCCGGACCCCCTGTGACCCAATAGGATAAAATGAAAATGAATTGGAAAATGAATGAATGAAAGAGGTTATAATGCATTATACATGGGTGCTTTAAGCAAAGTGTTACCAAGAGGTGCTCTTACTCATGTCCAGACCTGGTTTTTACTCCAAGAAGTGCCTGCCTCACTCCTCACAAGCAGGTGAAGAACTGTTTAGAAAATATTGCTGGAATGCTTTATGAAGATTATGATAAAGATAATCAAAATAAGTCATGTGGTTCTGGGAATTTAATTTGACTTAATTAACCAGGCGGGGAGAGAATACCTTGTGAATTTTAAACCAGAATAAAACCCTAGCGGTGATTCCAGCACTGTTGCTAAGTGCGCAGTGAGTGAGAGAAGCTGAAGGAGGCACCACTGTTTTTCAGCTGATCCTCTTTTGTTCCATCTTGCGGGGCGACTCATTAATCAGCACTAACTTCATACCCATTCGTGAGTGCTACATTTCGTGTTTAATGTTTGGAGAGGAAAAACTCCTGACAATGAATGTTCTGTTTGTGTGTGTTATTGTTTTGTAAATATCCAGTTGAGAACATAAGGCTCTCATTATTTATCAGTAATTAGTAACATTAACATAGAAATATCAATTAGCATATGAATATTTACATTGTTTTTATTTTATGACTAAAAGACTGCAGATTCAAACTTAAAAGCTGAATTTGGCTTATAAACGCAAATAAAAATTGGTAACACTTTCTATGAACCTTCCATGTATAATGCACTATAGAACATGAGTTAAGGATGCTTTGCACTGCATTATGAAGGTATCTATAGTGCATTATAGATGAGAGCTTCATTGGAGCTTATGAAGTATTATAATCACCACTATAATGCCTTATAACTGTCAGTAGAAGATGCTATAATGCTTTTGTTAATTCTCATATTGACCATTATGATGAACTTTGAAAGTATCTATAATATTTTATAGGTGATAACTTCAAGTAAAGTGTTACACAACACTTTTCACACACTATTAAACTGTATTCTATATAAATTTACTTGGATAACCTGGTCAGTCACTGGATCTTATCATGAAGGCCTGTCTTCGACTCAGAGGCACCCATACACATCAGATTATGTCTTCCCAGCTGTTATGCAGCCTGACAGTTGATCTGTAGGCCATCATGTAACATTTATACAAGCTACTGCTGCTCTACATTCACAGGTTGGAATGTCACACTGATTTGATGTTCATGCCGCACAATGCATTTAATTTAGCATGACCAGAGTACTTAGTAATTAATACCCTGCTTGAGCATTACAACAGATGATGCACCTGGTTACTTGTGTGTTTTATTGCTATCTAAAGCATGTCAGCCTCAATCCTGAATGGAAAAACAAAACCTTGGCATTTTGGACAGTAGCTTCTCTATTCTTGGATGTCATCTTCACCAGCCAATGTCACTGAATCCCTCTTTTAAAATGATTTCTTTTATCTGCAGTCTTTTTCTAAGTTTACTGACAGCTTGTACTCCTGCATCATGTCACTGTCATTGACCAAACCCATATATATATAATAAATGCTGCTATTCACAGTATTATTATTACTTTACATTACTTGTATCAAAATGTAAGGATTGTCCAATAGGAATGTCGCTTATCTCTCCTCCTATTGGACAGTTTTCATGTTTGGCTTAAGTTATCCAGCTAACTGGGAAATTCTGCTTTTCGGAACACCCCACAGCTCGATTAATACAAGCAGCCTGTTCCTTCAAGCAGCTAATAATGTGGCTGAAACTGAATATTTACAGCATGAAGACAGGGTCAGGAGGTTCATTTATTGCGTGGCTAAGCATTCGAATGGCGAAGATGTATGAATTTAAATGTTAGGTTGCAGACGTGGTGGGTTCCAGTATCTCCGAGATAGGCTCCCTCCTGGGATTTTCACATACGACACCCAAACTGAGTTCACAGGCAGCGGTGCAATAAACAAAAAGCATCAAGTCAGTGCCAGTTCTCTGGGTGAAATCACCTTGCTAATGAAAGAGGTCAGGGGAAAATGGCTAGGCTTGCTGAAGCTAACAGGTGTGCAGAAAGCAATCTCGGAGTGCACCCCTGTTAAGTGTTTCTGGAGGCAGAAGCGTGCTCGACCTGCTACCACGTAGGGCAGCGTTTCCTAATCTGGTGCTCGGGGACCCACACATGGTCCGCATTTTTGCTCCCCCCCAGCTCCCTTACTGGGACGGTCCGTGGGTCCCAGAGGACTGGACTGGTAAACACTGATGTAGGAGGAGCTAATAAAGGTACCACTGAGTGCATTGTAAAGTAGCTTAAATGTGCAGTTAATACTTGAAGCCAATAGCCAGTTTGTTATTCTTTCTACAGGTTGCCTCCCCCACCCATTTCTCCCCCATTCTAGGGGATGGGGGGGGCATGACCGCTAGGGGGACGATTCCGCTGAAGGAAATTGGTAAGTTTTCATGTGGTTCCATTCCAGTGAGAGGGGGTCATCCACTAATTTAGTGGATAAGTGTTCTGAAAGTTTGGTTCTACCATAAATTAAGCAGAATGAATAAGCATGCATAAACAGCCTTTGACTTCAAATTAGTGTAGAAGGCAGAATTTTGAAGAAAAAAGCATTGAACTCGGTTTGTGGAAGAGAAACTGGAATGTCCATTGGCTGAATGAGCAAAGTCAGGGATAGCGAGGCCATATCCGGCCCCCTGCACATTTTTTTCCAACCTGCTTGCTATGCACAAATATTGAAGAATGTTTTATAAATTAGTGTAATAACAAACTTCAAAAGCAATAGTAGCACATACTTGCCTGACCACTAGGGGGAGCTGGAGAAATGTGACGCACTGATGGTGAACCGAATATCTGGTGGAAATGATCACAGTTGACGACTGAATGTCTGATGTTGGAACTTGTGTCAGTTTTCTGTTGTGCATATTGTGTGAATTTTAAAATCTCTTGGTTAGATGTAGGTGGTATTATGGTAGTTTTCCCCGCATAGGTGGTATTACGAGAAGATGACGGGGAAGTTGGGTCGACAGAGACGGATCGGGCGGGGCAGGGGCAGGCAGGGCAGGCGAGACAGGCAGGTAGGACGCAGGAGGCAGGGAAAGTGGGAGAGACAAACGCCAAAAGACAAAAGAATGCTCGGTAATGTTCCGGTACAAGGCAATACTTCACGTTGTTGGTAGAGTAAGATCCGCTGAAGAAGCGGAGCTAATTAGCCCACAGCTGGTACGTCCCGCCCGTGTGGGCGTGACGTCCGTGGTATTATAGTATTTTGATAGAAATTTTTAAAAATGTTATTTTGCTGTTAACATATAGGCCTGTATACCTTTGTATTTGTGTTATTTTATCCTAGTTTAAGATGTTCTGCAGCCTAACTAATGACATCCATAAGGTTCAGTTCTAAAGCTATTACACGGAATAAATACAATTAAAAATTGTTGTACTACAATTTTCATATTGCTAGCCTCTGATTGGCCAATGCTGCCTGACAAATTTAACTGTTACGGTGGACCCCTCCCCCCCACACTCGAGCAAAATTAACTGGCTCCATCATAGCTGTTAATAAATTGTAAGTAGTGATTATATACTTTGGGTAATGCAAGACTGGCAGTGTAAAAAACATATCCATTAATGAAGGAATGAGGGCATGTGCATTCTGATTATGGTAGAAAGTGATATGGTTCATTCTGATGTCTGGGAATCGCATGAATAATGGAAGCAAAGTGTCAATGTGTGTTTGTGATTGAAATCTTCCATTATTCCATCTGTGAATGTTATAATCAATCAAGGGTGAGAATTCGGCTACCCTCTGCGAGATAAGGAAACGCAGGCGAGTACCTGATGCAGGGGTGTAACAGGAATAGAAAATTAATGTTAATTAATCCTCACAGTGCTGGGAGACACTCGGTTTTCAAGCCAAGGAGGAATCTGGGGAGGGCGAATGGGATTGTCACGGCGGCTGATTTTAAGAGTCACGGGGACAGCAGCAGGATTCGGGCTCCTGATGGCCACGGCCCTCCGTTCCGTCATGATGATAAACAGGATGAAGCTTCCCGTCGATTACTTGAATGACGGGGGGAAAAACGCCCACACTTAAGTCAATCATGTACTTATTCCGTAATGGAAAGTGTTGCCTTTTGATGTTTGGTGCCGTGTGGAAAACAGGCTGAACAAAGAAGAAAAGAAGTGGAATTTTATGTTGGGAGTCTCACTGGAGTCTTGAGCTAGGATATGACTCTGTTGGCCTGGCTGAGACGAATCACTCCAGAGATTGAATTTTGTGCCTCGACTGTCAGTAGAATATTTCTGACCACATTTTCATTATGCGGGGCTCTACGGCGTCATCAGTCCTGGGATGGATTTCAAAGAAAGTCGCCCCCTTAAGTCAAAGGCTGCTCTTTAGTAATCCCCTTCCTTCATAACCTTTGCATATTTTTAAGCAAAGGAAAATTAATTAAATGCAAACATCCGGCACCGTCTTTGCAATGTGTTGACTTAATTTCTGCAAATGTAAGGCTTAAACAATATCGCTAACATTATAATGCCATACAAAGATGACTCATTACAATGTGGGGCTCTATGAAAATGCTAATGAATGTGAACTCATACGCAGAAAGTAATTCGCTCTGGCGTATTCTCGTTCTTGTTGCCCTTACCAGAGGTCTCCTGTAGGCATTTATGGAGAATTTGAATTGCTATAATTTCCACAAAAATTGGCTGAGGGTGTGATTCACAGTGCTAATCAGTGCAACGCTCACAATGGATACAGATAAATGTGCTTAATAAAGTCTTGCTTAATATCTGAACTTACCCAGTCTTACCCTGAGTATCAACAGCTGTGAGAAGTGAACAGTTTCACTGTGGATGGGGTCCTGTGAATGTCCCATGACAACGAGACACAAGGATAGGAACAGCTGTGCAGAAAATGCCATTTCAGCTAAACATGTATAAAGGTTGTGTGTGGCTCTTTGCCTGTGACAGGTTCAAATCCCATTGCAATCAGTGATATCACCGTTGGCCCCTTAAGCGAGGCCCGTAACCCATCTTCCCACAGGGACACTGTCTAATCCTCAGCTACCATCTTCATGTGTACTTCTCTTTGGACAAAAATGTTTGCTAAATAAATGAGTCTAATTTTTAAAATAATGCAGCAGACGAAATTAGACGACAGACAACAGTGTCTTTCAGTTGTTAGGCTACTAGAAATCCTAGACAAAAAATTGCATCACAAGAATAATTGAATCACTCAGAGCAAGGTAGTGAAGGCAATACTAGTGCCGCCATGTTTACTGCTTTCGAAATGTAGCGGGATAACGTGAAATCCAAAGATTATATTATGGTTGTGATGTATTTCTAAGAGGAGGTACTGCCGCCTCGTTGGCTAAAGAAGTCACTTGCAAGGGAAGTCAGAATTACACGAAAAAGGTCAGAATTGCGGGAAATAAAACTGGAATTCTGAGAAATAAAGTCACAAATAAGCAAGCTTTTTTTAATGTGGCAGAAAGAGGTGATCTGCTAATCTGCGACAGCAAGCTTGGCAAGTTTTCCGAATAAAAAGAAAATATACGACTCAGTTTTCTTTATTGTGCAGCAAGGTAACTTACAATGCTGTATTTGAACAGGTTTTGATTGAATTTAATGGGTTACTTTTTGTAGGATTAATAGATTTTAATGTATAGTACTTATTTAAGCACACTTAAAACCAGATATTTTTTTTTTACTTTTAGTTGAGTAATATTTTACTGCATGACTTTCCCTTAAGTAACATTTTGGTGTGGTATCTGTACTTTAACTTAATTATGAGAAATTAGTAATTTATTCACTGCTGTCTGTGTTAACATCCCCTATTACTCCTCATGGAGTCATTATAGTCTACTTTAAAAAATCCCGAAAGTGAACCTACTATGCGGCCATCTCTCGGAACATGGGGACAGGAACTGAGAGGACGGGTAGAAGCAGACCTGTATTATGGGGAAAGCACATGAGTCCTCTCTACCTTTGACTTGGCCCACCAATTATCAGTAAAATGACCCCCCCCCCCCACTGGGGAAGGTTAGGGCAGTGTCATCATCGGGGCCAATTCAAGCGCAGTGCATTCAGTTTGATTTACAGATTTACTATATTTTAAGTGTTTTCTATAGACCATTCTTCTAGCCTTATCACTGAATATAATCTTCCATTAAAAAATGAGTTTTATGACCATTATCTGTCATTTATCAACCTCATTCATCAAACACTGAACCAGCACCATGCGAACCTCTGCATTGCATTGATCACTGGACGTGCTCTTCGCAGAAAGTGCACCAACTAGCCCGAAATGCTGCTTCAGTAATTGCCTCCATTTGCTCTCCATTACGGTGCCGCTCAACATGACCCGGCTTAACAATTCTGTCACGTGTGTCAGCTGACCTCGTAGGCAGAAGGTTAAGTGAGGTCATCGGTGAGGTCGAGAAGCGGAGCGTGGCATAATAGAGGCAACAATAACAGTGCAGTTCTCTCACTTGTGTGCTGTGTGTGTGGGTGGGTGCGTGTGCGTGGTCCAGGTATACATTATGTTGTGGGGACCAAATGCCAGTGTTAAGGTTGTCATTGTTGGGATTAGGATCTTGCCTATGGAAATGAATGGACGGTCCTCACAAAGATATGACTACAGATTTGTGTGTGTGTTTCCTTGTTTCTCCCCATTTTATAACATGCTCCACAGACTGCCCTCCACCCACTGTCCATTAACCATCGCAGATTACAGATCAGAGTCTGCTGTGAGCAGCTCACATGAAACATCACTTACGAGTGAAGATCTAGTGATCCTGCTTGGAGTTAAGTTCCAACGGCTGGTAAATAATTTTTGTTGCTAATAGTGGCAACAGTTGATTGGAGTCAGAGGTTTCAACACTTCAGCTGAGTGAGAAACGTATTATGGGAACACAGGGACCCTGCAAAGTGCAAAGACAGTTAAATCAAATCGAATGCATATTAATGGTTTTCGTATTCTGACTAATTCTACACAAGCATTTTTGCGGCTAATTAAATTAACTGCCGGACCATCCAATATTTTCAACATAGCCATCCAGGAAACAATATATTAAATCGCACATTATTCAGTTCCTACTTACCTTTGATTTGTAGGGTTAAAAACCGACTTGATCCGTACATAATTTTTTCTGTATATCCATCAGATTTATCTGGATGACTGCTTGAAAAGTGGTAGTGCGCCATAGATACCTTTGCTTTGAAGGGCCAGGACAGGCCACATTTCGTTACACGTGGACGGCCCTGCTGCAATATATATAATCAGTATTGCATGATGAGCAATGAACATATTGTGGGTCTCTGAAGTTATTTAATCTTCCAATTTTAATGGAAGTCACTTCTCCGATTTTAGACATTACATTCATAACGTACCATAAAATCAGAGAAATTAAAAATTGCATTCAAACAATCCCACAAATGGTTTGTGTGTGTATTTCTTATGTATATATTACATTGAGGTGACCAAATGTGCCCACAATGTGATCTGTCCCACAAGGGGAAATTCAATTTTATAAAAATCTGTAACTGCAATAAAAAAATTTAAAATGCCAAATGTCTCGTAAGGTTAAGGTTAGGGCTGGGTAGGGGTTAAGGTCATCATGTTGGCATTAGAGGTATCCCTATATGAATAAATGGAGAGTCCCCACAAAGATATAATTACAAACCTGTGTGTGTGTGTGTTTGTGTGTGTGTGGTATGTGTCTGTATGTTTACATTCGTATGCATATATGTGTTTGCACGCATGAAATATAGGAATGGCCTAATTGCTCAATTTCCTCTTAGGTATTGATACTTTTAAATGAACTGTAACATTTTGACAGTCCGGTCACTTTAGAACATGTTATATTTGAAGCTAATTAATCTTGCTGAGCTGCTGATGACAGAATTATCTTTTACCGTAGCAGAAGTCAATATCATGAGTTATTGAGACCAGGGGCTTATTTCATCTGCTGTAGGGTCACATGACACTTGTGTTATTGATCTGGGAGAAGTACTCCGTGCGTTCATTCCCTGCTGGCATGAGGGCACTGCAGCGTGTCAATTTCCTGGCGGGTCCTCGCCATGGCTACATTGCACTTGCCAAATTGCCTCTTCACTGGTTACTGTTAATGTGCATAAATGCACAAAATTGGAAGGTGACTGATTTATTGGTAATAGGTCTATGGATGATTTAGAAAAGTGGGTGATCTGTTTCCTGTATTATTGCACTGCCTGTGTTATTTTGCACTCAAAGTGCAACACAGAAATGAATATGTATACTATACCCCGTAACAATTTACTGAACTGGCTCAGTGGGTCTCTGAGTTAAGACACAGTTTGTGCTAAAAGGGGTTTCTTGTCTAGCTGTTAATATGGCATTGACATAAAAGAAATGCTTAATTAACAATGCAGTTACAGTCTTGGCCAAAATGTATTGCTATGATTCTCATTAAGTCCAAGTGAGTATATAGCTAGTGATAGTCTTACAATGCTAAATGTCCTCCTAGTGCATGTGCAGAGTGTTTTTTAAGGTCATCCATACAGTAATGAATCTTTAAAACCCTCCTGCGGGATTCTGAACACATTTCACTCAGTACTTTCTACCTTTCAAGTCTAAGCATACTGTAGTCACCCTCTGTGACCAGGCTGCTCAAAACATTTGAGGGACTCAGTTGCTGGGGTATTTACAGAGGCATATAATATCCATTTGTCAAAAGTAGATCATCGTCTTATTTTGCAGAATATTCAGTAACACTTTACTGAACGCCATGGTTTTAGTAATTTCTAAACACATTTTAGAACAAATAAAAATGCATTCATAAAGCATTATAAACGTGGCTATCAATAGTCCTATACTTTTAAATCTATTAATCCTTCATCAAAAGGCATAACACATTATAGCCATGTGTATTACATATTATGATAGCTTTATGAAGCTCATCTACAATGCACTATAGATAGCTTTATAATGCATTATAATGGTCTGTATAATCGACACACTGTACTGCATTATAAAGTTATCTACAATGCATTATAGATGAGAGCTTCATAAGGCAGTCATAATGCATAATAAACAGGGTTATAATGTGTCATGCCTGTTATTAGCCATGTTAACAATGCTTTATGAATGCATTATAATGCATTATGAATGTTCTTAAAATGACTAAAACAGCTGTCGCATTCCGCCAACGAGAGGACAAACAAATAAGGGGTTTATTAAAGAAAACAGGAAAAGGGCAAACAAAAGCAGACCGTGCAGGTCGAACAGAAGGCTGAAGAAGCAACAGGGGAAAGCACTGGAACACACAGTAGAGTGACAACAATGACCAGACTGGGGACCACAGGGCTGGGAAGCACTCTTATGCTAAGACTAATGAAGCAGCAGACGAGGGGCAGCTGGAATGATTCACACAAGGGCTGAAATGAGAGGCAAGACAGGCGTGGCTCGATAAAGCCACAGTAGGGAGAGAACGAGGGGGCAGGAATGCAGGGTGTGACACCAGCCTTTTGTTACAGCCATTATGGTAACATTTAATGACATTTGGCTAGATTTGGGTATGGTTGCTAGGGACATATCTTTACCAATATTGTTGGAGGAGTGTGTGGGTTTTGGGTTGTGGCTGATTTAACCCCTACTAATGTTAAACGCAAACCTGTGCCCTTGATATTTGGCTATTTATGCAGAATTCCACTTGTATCAATCATAATTAATTAGAAAAAAATAGTTGTCAACAAATTTGTCTTTAACATGACAAGCTGTATAAATGCATGTGCAACCACTGATTAATTCAGTTTTTTTTTCCAGTGTAGCTATTCGGAAACTTATTATGCAATGGACATTTAATTTACACTACAGGCTGAGTTAAACACCTTTTTGAAAAGCTCCAAAAGGTTTGTCAGGTGACGTCAATGTCAAAATGTCAATCTAAATTTTTTGACATGATCTGGAAAACCAAACCTCATTAATAACTGCAACCAACTGCAAAATATGGTGGGACATCTGTGTAGTTAACTTGTCCAACTATTATCATTTCATATGCTTTTGAATTTTAGTTAAGCAGACACAAGACATTTCTTGAATCCCACAATACTAGAACACATTAACAAAAACACAGAAAAAATTTAAGAAAATGTGAAGTGTATAGAAAATAAAAAATAAGGCATCATAAATGCGTGTTTATTTAGATGACTTGTGAACTCCCACAACACAGCAAAATGAAAAATGCCAGCAACTGTCCTCAAGAAATATTCAGTACTTAAAAATTCCCCAGCTGCATTGGCTGGATGTCCATATGGAGAGACATCTGAGTCCACCTACGACAAGATGGCTGAGATTAATTAGCGAACCGAACTGTACTGTGCACCAAATTCATTGTGAAATGCCTTGTGTAAAATGTAGAAAAGAGAGATATTCAGAATGCTACCCATTCAACCCCGAGAATGATGATCACCCAGCACTCTATAGTGCAGTGGTTCTTTTTTGTACCGTGACGCAATTTCACAATTCCTGCTCAGTCGTGACCCTATAGTCGTCAGTGTTGGGCATTTCAGGTCCATTAGCTACAAATCCAGACCAAGATTTTGTTTCTACCAACCAGCTGAGTACTCTGTGACTGTGGCTCTTCATACTTAAAGTATATTCAGATGTTTTGAAGATGGGTGAACCCAGAAAGAGCTTTGTGATAGCAGTTACAAC
>JAODKF010000022.1:17329786-17343786 GCA_026779585.1 Mormyrus proboscirostris | reverse complement strand
CATACTCAGCTGGTTGGTAGAAACAAAACCTTGGTCTGGATTTGTAGCTAATGGACCTGAAATGCCCAACACTGATAGTCGTGACTATCAAGTATAGATTTAAATTAACGCTATGATCAAGCGCACGGTACACTGCAGTTTACGCCAATCGATGCCCATCGTGCAAATCTGATAGGATGTGCTAGTGAATTTAAAATCAAACATCTGTAGTTTGGCTTCTTGGATTGATTGAATTTTCAGTAGTTTTGCACTAAGCATTTGCAGACCCAAGACCCGTTGATATAGAGTAATTCTAGGATCGGGGCTGGGAAATCTGATCGTGGATCAGCAGAGGAGCTTTGCTAGTTTTAAAATGCTAACATTTCTAACTCTGCCTTGCTACAATTTCGGAAATAGCTGTGATTCAAATTTGGGTCCCAACCCACGGGCTGAGAATCTCCGCTATAGTGGACAGTGTGTGTGCTGTAAGGTGACAGTCACTCAGTGCTCTGCAGTGGACGGTGTCTGTTCAGTGTCTGCGTAGGATGGTGGTCACTCTGCTTCGCAGTGCCTCTACTGGCAGAATTATGGGGGCAGCAGTTAATAGGGGCTACAAAACCCACTGCCCCCCCCCCCCCCACCGAAAGGGATCGCCCACATCCTCTCCCCACTTGGTAAATTTCAATCTACCGTGGGACCTGAATTTTTTTCCGATGAAATGTCTTAAGCGAAGGGGCCCGAGGTGACATTTTGTCAGAAGGCCAAGAATTTTCAGCTGCGCTTCTGGCTGTTTGACAGTGATTATAGAGACTGGATTTTAAAATGACTGTTGTGCGACTGAAGGGAGATGCAATGAGAGAGCTGTGAAGTGTCTCATTGGGCCAGGAAAAATGGCTGGACACAGGAGGAATGGCTAAGAACCGGAGCCGTTCCGTGTCAGTCGAGTGAGAGTTCCATTACCTATCACCATTACAAAGGGTTTCCAGAGAATCTTTTACCTGCTGTGCTTCTGTGTGATCAACATAGAGTGAGCATCATGGTCAAGATCTTTGCTTCAAACCAGAGTTATTAAATTAAGCAATGATAAATGTGTCTTGCCTGACAACGCTTAAGCATTTCTGCAAATGGGTTACAACAGTGAGTCAGAAGTTAAATGCAAAGTCTTACTGCAACCTTATTGAATCTTTTTCTGAAACAAAATGGTATTTAATTGACTGAATGCATGCAAAAAATGAACTGTCAGCACATCCTCCATTGATAAAATGTCTTGAATGGGAATTTACGTGTGAATTTTTCAATTTAAAAATAAATAGGCCAACAGAACATAATTAGTAAAAGTGCATTAGGTAAGTGAGACCAAATAGCATAGCTTTGTTAATGTTTATATCAGAAAATAGAATCAGTTAAGTGTTCAAGGGATTAAATTAAATTCAATAAGGAAAAAATGCAGGGAAAAAACAGGCGATAATGGAAACTTCCTTAGCAGAAGAGACTCTGAATACAGAATAATAACATTAGTCAATATTAATCATATTGGTGAAACACTAGTAAGGCAAGATTATTTGAAATGGTCCTTAAATTCAAGCACTTAATTATCTGTGGCGTATGATAAGCTGAACAATGTATTGAACAGGTAACAAAGGAATATGGTGTGAGAGACTGAGCATAAGGGTGACGCTAAGGGGCAGGAGGTGAGCTGGCAGTAGTGACTGGGCATCTGATAACTTGCATTGTCCCTGATATAATTAAAGACGGTAGAAGTCAGCTAGTGACACACAGATCAGTATTCTGAGATTGGTCTGTAAATGTCAATGGTCTGCAAACGCTTGTGTACCTTCTCTTAATTGAAGACAGCTGGATCCAGTTTAGATAGTGGTTTTATGCAGTGTCAATTCATCTGCATAATGGTGGATTGAATCGTTAACTGCAAATACTGGTAATTATGAAAGGACTTGGAGACAGTCCTACCTGTTGGTGGTGCAACAAAGGCCATTAAGTTCATTGTTTTGTTGGCCTTACAGCATTTTTGAGCAGGCACAATTCCAGACGCTGACGCCATTGCTAAGGACCTCTCGCAATAGGTTTTTTCCCCCCTTTTTTCTTTCTGCTGTAGTTAACGTGTTGTAGTTCTCCCAAAAGTTCTACTGGTTTCTTGGTGTAGCTCTGCGTACATGCGAAAGTATGCAGTTTATTTGTGTATCACAATTATGCATTAGTGACAAGAGTAAATGTTTATAAACTTATGACTTAGCAGGAGAGGACAGTTTTTACACAGCTGGTGGCTACTGATGGCACCTAATTGTAGCCAATTTTCTCCCATGTCTTCCAGTATAAAAGGCTGACTGGAGTCAGCAGTAAGAAGGCTGCATGTTGAGGCTGTCAGGCTCCTTTTGCAAATGGTGTGGACGATGGCTACCTTTAGCATGATCTTTGCCATCCTTGGTAAACGACTATGGACCCAACTCCTGTGATCATGGGTGATATTTTCTGATAGGATCCATGCCCCAATTCGGGCCTCTCCTTCACCACCACAATGACTGTGATAACTTTTAAAGGTAGGCCTCTCCTTCACCACCACAATGACTGTGATAACTTTTAAAGGTAGGCCTCTTCTTCACCACCACAATGACTGTGATAACTTTTAAAGGTAGGCCTTTTGTTCCGGGACCACCAATAATTAGTCATGAATCAGGTACTACTGAAGTACAAATGAACAAATAGTCACTACTTAAGATGAAAGATTCATTAATGATGAACAAACATGAGATCAGTATTTCACTTGTTATTCATTACTTGTTCCTTCAATAGTTCCTTAGTAGTTCTTTCAGTAGTTCAGTACAAAATTACCAAATATAGTAACAAATATAGTACTTTAACTATAGCTTAAGATAAAAGATGAGCAACAATTCATTAATGATAAATAAACATGACATCATTTTGTAGCAAACACTTAGTTTAAGGTTAATTAATACATAAGTAATAACATAATACTACATTATTTGTGTCCCCTCAATTCAAGTGTTACCCTATTAAAAATAAAATTGAAAAAAGCTTAAATAATGATTTTTGTGTGTGGCATAAAATGTACTACAAATGCATTGGAAAATACAATGATGGAATGTCCAATTATACAACAAAACACGTAAATAATTGCTTCTTCTCAAATATTAAACATTCAGAAGTAAAACGCATTGTACGATATGTAGCTAGACCGTCCATATATTGGTTTATTTAACTGTATTGCATTGCTCTAATATAAAAAGCTGGCTGCACCTTTTCAGGGTCCTAGGTAAAGCTGTCTTTTGGAGACACCCCCCTTACAAAGAACACTGATACACTGGAACACTGGAAATTTGACCTTGGGAATACACACTCTGCGTCCATTCTTTTAGGAACGCCAACTCATCACTACCAACCACCAACAGCCTGCTCCTCCAAACAGGAAATCACGTGACTGACTGAATACATACAGCATGCAGACAGGGTCAAGAGGTTCTCTTACTGTTTGGTTAAGCACTGTGAAATCTCTGCCAGCTAACCTAATTAATATCAATCATGCGTTATTATTGCCGCTAGACATGGTGGCCCCAGCACCTCAGAAACAGCCCCCCCTCCTGGGATTTTCATACAGAGTCTAGAATTTACAATGAATGATGAAATAAAAAATATATAGTCATTGGCAGGACTATTGCTGAAAACACCTATTAATGAGGGGTCAGAGGATAATGGCCAGACTCGTTGAAGGTAAGTGAAGGACACAAATGCAAAAATAACAGCGCAGTACAACAGCGGTATGCAGAAAAGTATTTCCATACTGTATTTACAACTAAACGCTTGACAGTGGTTCTGTAGACGAAGGAGGATCCGACCTGTTGCTACATGGGGTTGCCTAATAAAATGGCCAGTGTGTGAATCTGTTCTTCAAATGGTAAATGACTGCTTCAGCCTAAAAATGAAGTCCTAACATTTTGTCATACACGCTGCAATGAACATGAGGAGAGAGTTGATAATTTCTCACATTGTTCCCTTCTTTCATTGCAATGGTTACTTGTTTCAGTCACAGCTAATGATTTACTGGTTGTTCATTTGTCTTTCTTGCCACAAAGCGAAGATCAGTATTCTGAAAAACAAAATTTTTCCATTATAATATGAGTGAGGGAATAGCACATGGTCACAGTAACCCACTGTTCCATTTTCTGTGACCCCTGTCACCTGCTCTGCTGAGATGTCTGTGTGTTCCCACTCAGCGCTGAGCTGAGCTGAGCGAATCTAGGCTGTTATATGGCTGAAACACAACGATTTTGAGGCTGATATTAAAGGCTTTTTGAAATCTGGCAGCGGTTGGAAATCTCTCTATTTTTCATCATCGGACAGAAATCTATTAGATCAAAGCTTGATGGCAGAATATTAAAAAAAAAAACGACTAGAATGAATCCTTGGAGCTTAAAACGAGCCTCTTGATGAAGTAGAGAGTGCTGTTCATTCTGTGGGGGGGGGGGGAAGGGGCTTCCTGCTCTGCTGCGGCTCAGATTGTCTACCCATCCTGCACCTCTCGCCTGAGATGGGTGTCTTAGCACTAGAGATGGAAAGAAAGAGCGTAAGATGAAGTGAGTTTTTTTAATCATTATTTGAAATGTTCCCTTATCTGGACATTTCCAATATAAACCAGACCTTACTTTGTAACTGGATGGAAATTTGACAGCAAATAAGCCTCATAAAAGGGCAGAATTGTGCCTCTTTTCCCAACAACAAGAAAGAAAGTATCTCATCAGTCAGATTAATGGCAGGGTGATGGAGGAGAAGCACAGGCCGGACCTATCCTATGCTCCGCCCAAGCTATCGTCCGTGCCATTGGTGGCACGCTCCATGTCACCTCACAATCTCACCTCGGTGGGAGACCGTGGTGGTGCTGATGTGATTATTCTGTGCTCTGCAACATTGAGCCCCCCCCCCCCAGTTCTTGCATTCTAACTCATTGCTTTAGGCTCTCTCTGTGCAGAGAGGTGTCTCTCTCCAGGTTCCCTTCAAAGTGGTACAATTCATCTGCTGAGAGACAAATGATGGCTAAATGGACAAGGAGTTTCTCACAGTGGGAGATGCCTTTCAGCACTTGGCAGATAATCATGAAAGGGCTAAGATTAGCCACTGCCTGGCATTGTTACAAACAGCATCATAATGCCACACACCCCTTGATTTTGTGAAAATGGCCTTATTTTATTTTTTTAAGCCTCAAAATGGAAAGTAACACCTCCACTTCACAACAGCATGTCTACTACAAACTCAGGCATCGCAAAGCCAGTGACTGCATCCTTAGAATTGTGCAGCTGATAATGGTGATGAAGCCCACCATCTCCACCATCCTTTATTTCTGTTCGAGTCTCTAAGCCTTCTTTGTGAGGTTAGACCTCATATCAATTTTTTGAACAACAGAATCCATCCATCCATCCATCCATCCATCCATCCATCCCTGCAAGGCCACAGAAGGCCTGCAACCTGTCTCATGAAGCTCATGGTATGAGGCAGGTGACACTCTGGACAGGATGCCAGTCCATTGTGGAAATCAGAGTCTAAGGGAGTTAAACCCTCTTTTTGTTCATGATATTAGAACCTCTACTTACGCTCCCAGCAAATCACCTTCATGCCCCTGTCTGCCTGCTGTAAATATTCAATTGCAATCACCTGATTAGTTCTTTAGAAGAACAGGCTGTTGTTTGGATTAATAAATAGGTGTAACCTAGTAAAGCAGCCATTGAGTGCATATCTTAACCATAGCCAATCATGTCTCAGAACCATGCCATGCCATACCATAAAAACTGTGATTATTCACCAACAAATCTGTATTGATATTTACAAAAACATCATTTGGTATTCAAGCAAATTTTCAGTGGAAAAACACAATTATTAAATGTGATATCAGATCTGTTGTCTTACTGGCTGTGCAGACGCTGTTCCCGTTTGCTGTTCTTTACAGCTTTTCATCACTGCTGTGATTTTAAATACAGGAGATTTTAACATTCATGTGGAAGATGCAAGCAATAATCTTCGGTTTCCCATTTCTTAAATCCTTCAGCTTTGCTCCACTGTAATTGGCCTGACTGATTATCATAATCGTAACTGTAGATCTTGTCTTTTCTTTTTCAATTGTTGTGTTTCTGTTTCTTGCATAACCCCATTTGAAAAGCTTGATACAATGGAAGCTCCCTTAACTCATTTGGTGAAAAAAGGGGAAAAAATCATGTTAATATTTTTAAAAATAATTCTGATATTATGTTTAAAGGTGTTTACTTTGTTTTACTGCCACGTGCTAAATGGTAACACCTGACACATTTTCCTTTAACATCAAAACCCTTAATTTGAATAGTATCTTATCAAGTACAGTAAGAACCATGGAAGTGCTAAGTAATTAATTTTGCTGCCATGATAAGCTGTGTAATGAATATCGGAGCACATGAAGCGGTTAAAATAAAAGGTTCATACCTGGTATTATGACTACACTGAGGCTTTAAAACGGGCCTCGTGGAGATCACGACAGGAATGGTTCTCCCTTTAAATTACAGATATTTCAGCATGTCTGGGGTGGGCACACCTAGGTACACCTAGAACGGTATGAGCAAATAATCAAGGTATGTTTATATGATGATTTGACTTTTCTTCATGGCAGATTTCAAAATAGCAGAGACTTCTGAGGGGAACTGGCGGGTCTGTTTTTTCGTTATATGTGAAGGAGTTTTAGCAGTGCATAGCTCAGTGTGTAGAAGGTCGTGGTATTGAATCCGGTGTAATCATATCCGTTGGGCATCAGAGCAAGGAGCACTGAATGATGGCTGACCCAGCTCGCTGATCCAAGCTTTGCTGACTTGTAGAACAGAATAGTGATACTTTATTTATCCTCAAGGGGAAATAGTTTTTTTTTTGCTTAGGTCATCTAAGCCTTCATGACACAGGTGAGTGCAGTGTCGGCCAGGTTTTTTAAAAATAACATACAACTTTGTATCTATTTTACCCAAATCATATAAGCTCTTTATAATCTACAATGCATATTATCATAATGTCTCAATAGATATATATGTCCTTTTTCCTGGAAAAATCATATGAAATGAATGTTTTGTGACGCATGTAACTTCTACATTGATTTACAATGCATATTAAATGAACTTTATGTCAGTATTAGTTTTGTGCGTAATTCCTGAAATTAACTCGATTGAATTACAGACAGTGCTTCCGCACAACAAGAATGAGTATTTTAAAGAGGAAGTATTCTTTTTCATTTGATGCATTCACCTTCTGTTCTGAGAACAAAACATAGTTGAGTTAATCTCAATCATTTTTCGCATATCTAATTAAACCAAATGAATGTGCAAGGATCATCCATGTCTTAGAATTATATTAGAATAATATATTAGAATAATATAAAAACAAACAAAGCAAAAAAAGAAACAACAAGCATTTACATTTCTTAATATACAGTATGGTACTCCTACTATATGGCAAAATAAAAAGATCCTGTATAAGTTTTATATTTTTCCTACAGGTTTGCCTCACATGTTGTATGTATTTTTGGTATGAATGTGACCATAATCAATCATTCTTGAAAAAAACTCTAACTTGCAGTGAACATATGAAAAATATTGTTTGTCATATGTAATTGAAACGAGACAAACGCCAATGCATTTTCATCTATGTTTCCAGCCTCCCTAGAGGAACTACCGTTAAGGGCCCCTACACACAGGATCAATGGTGGCATCTGCGGTGGCCTTCTGATCGTGACTCCTAACCGGGAGAGCCGTCCCCTGTCCTACTAAATAAATAAATGTAAATGTTAGAAATTTGAAATAATCCACTTCTTTATTGGCTTCCACACCAGCAAAGAAGGAATTTTTGCCTGTAATTGGAAAAACCCTTGTTATACAGTGAAAATATATCATTATGCATATATCTTCAAGTATTCTAAGAGAGCTATAATCAAATCTTTATTCAAGAAGCCTAATCCGATGCTGTAGTATCTATTGAGTTACAGGCCTAACTCATTTTCCCCCCATTTTACTGGATATTTCACTGAGATGTGCAGCTCAGCAGTCCATCAATATGTAAAACATGTTCGAGTCTGTACGGACAACAGAGCTGTCAGAGTAAGGAGAGGCTTGCATTTCGTCTGACAGCAGTAACATCTTAGTTCTTGTACTTCTGGACATAAATTTTGCTTTTGGCACCACAGATCACCATATTCTCTTGGACAGAAAAGAATTTTTTGTCATATCCCTGAGCTGTCTTAGCTTAGATCTTACCTGTCACAGTGTCACCTGTCTGTTCAAGTGAATCATTAGCATACTGACTCGTCAGGTATGGAGTTCCACAAGGCTCTGTTTTGGGTCCACTAATCATTTTTCTATATATGCTGTCCTCTTTTATGCTGTTGAATATAAGGCACGGATCTGTAAAATTGAATTAAATATTTAAGATTTTTAGCCTTGAGATTCACACATATATTACGTATAAGTATGGCCTTCCCACTGAACGCATATAAGAAAATGGGGTTATTTAGTCCTAAGGAACTGAGATATACACTCCCAGACTTCAAACTGAATCTCAGGAGCATCTGGGACCTTAATGTCAGAATTGTTGAAGACGAATGCAAGTTGACCCTTTGATTAAAAATGTATCTAACATAGTTTTTTTATTCATCTGTAAAATATTGCCAAGGTCGGAAGAGTGCTGTCTTTGAATGATGTCAGTTAGTCAGGTTTTGTGACATACACATATGTACATATGCTGTACATGTGTAATGAAACGCTTATCCGTTATCTGAAGAATAAATGATTGTACCAGTGCAGTCTCCACTCTTGATGGGACCATTAATTGTTCCATGCCTCATTTTTTTTTGTTGACTCCAAATTAAATCACTATGTACTGTTCATTATGCAATCACTATGCTACCACTGAGGGCGGAGAAAAACTTGCTGATAAAAATGCACTTGTTCGTTTGTTTCATAGATTGATTGGTTGGTTGGTTGGTTGATTTATATTTCCATTTTACATATTACCAATCACTCTTCTGTCCCTGGACTTCGACCCCAGTGACCTTTCAACCACGGGCACAACACTCTGACCTACTGAGCCACATATCACCAGTTGGAAAGTATATCAGATTGAATTTGATCACAAATATGTGAAATGCAGGATTATTCTACTATCTGTAGTCTGTATCTGTAATAAGTATCACATCTGTAATATGTGTCTGTAATAAGTATCACATCTGCAATATGTGTCTGTAATAAGTATCACATCTGTAGTATCACATCTGTAGTATGTGTCTGTAATAAGTATCACATCTGTAGTATGTGTCTGTAATAAGTATCACATTTAGCATCATGTCTATTGTGTGCATAATTTTCCTGTTTTGAGTCTTGGCTTCTCAGTTCTTTTATTCCTGTTATTTTACTTGCACTGCCTTAGCCTTTTGGGGTGGTGTTTAGTTCAGCAGGCTGGAACACTGTGCCTGTGATGAGAAGGACACTGGTTCAAATCATGTGGTTGTCAGAGTAATTTCACTACTGGGCCCCTGAGCAAGGACCTTAACCCCCAATTGCTCCTGGGAATGGCTAACCCTGTTTTTTCAAAAATGTATGAAGCTTTGGATAAATTCGTCTAGTAAGTAAATGTGGTTGTTTTTCTTTTGAGTATTACTGTGGCAGGCTAATATGCTTCCAACTGTATCACATGGATCGCTCCTTTTCATGTGATTCATGAGATTTGTCAGCATTCTTACAGGTCCCCCTCATTGCCCATGACACGCCCCATACATGACACGCCCCCATACACGACACACCCCCATACACGACACGCCCCATACACGACACGCCCCCATACACGACACGCCCCCATACACGACACGCCCCCATACACGACACGCCCCATACACGACACACCCCCATACACGACACGCCCCATACAGGACACACCCCCATACAGGACACACCCCCATACAGGACACGCCCCATACAGGACACGCCCCCATACACGACACGCCCCATAATTTAATGATCATGTTGCCTTGCTGACACCCTTTCTCATCCATGCGGCTGGGTATTGCAAGTTAGGTACAGTGTCAGTACTGTATGGGTTCTATGAGATAGTTTGTGGTGCATTAGAAAAGGGTGTTTCCAGACTTAAGATGAGGTTTTTCATGTTATGAAGGAAATGTTCAATTTACATTTATCTATTCATCAAACACTTTTATAAACAGGCATATACAATTGAGATAGCAGGATTGTACAACTTCTGGAGCAATTGGGCATTAAGGGTCTTGCTTAAGGGCCCAACAGCAAAATCACACTGCTGACCATAGGATTTGAACGAGTGGCCTTCAGGCCCAGAATCCTAACCTGCGGAGATACATACCACCCCACTTATGCTTCTGGCTGCCCACCAAACTTATTTGTCAATTTTCATTATTGAATCTTATTCTTGAAATCAACAAATAATTGCTTTAGGACAACAAATTCCTTTCAGCATCTATATTCCTCTTTAAATAGAAATGTGAGAAAAATAGTGCTAAACAGTTGATATTTTTAATAATTATGATAAATAGTACCTGTAAACTTTTAGTAGGTCACTATTTAACCACTGTCCTTGACCTTTGGTTAAATAATTCATTTTAGATTTAGTATGTTGTCATTCTCTTACTGACATTTCCCATTGAAAATGTGCAGAAAATCATATGCTAACTGCATGTTTTTTTAATATGCCCTTATTGCGTCTAACTAATTATGAATTGTCACCGCTTTGGAAGAGTTTAAAATGTCACTGTAACATTGCAAGCAAATTAGGTCCCTGTTTTCAACATTACCTGCATGAAGTGTAATTATATAAAACAACAAGCATATGTATGCGTTGTGCAATAAACTTACATTAAGCAAAACTTTCCCTAAAACCTTTCTAAATGTTATTTAACCAGAAGGTCCAAAAATTACATTACAAATATGTATGACATCCATCCATCCATCCATCCATCCACCTATCCATCCATTTTCTATACCTGCTTGTCCCATACAGGGTGCTGCAGGTTCGGAGCCTGCCCTGGAAGCTACGGGCACGAGGCAGGAAATATCCCAGGAAAGGGCGCTAACTGATCACATTAACGATGGCATGTGTAAATAAATATATCCGAAGTCCCTGCTAAAGAGTAGTAAAGGATGGTTGTGGCTAACATATGTCTCACGCTGGCTTTTACTGAGACCTGACTAAGTGCCCAGATATTTCAGATTTTTGTAATCATCCCTAGAAAACACAATTACCAACATCAGGCCTGTGGTTCAGATTATGGTTCAAAGAAAAAGGGTCAAACTGAATTCAGTGTATTTGGCATCCTGCCGTGGGTCTTCTGATGGCTCATTCTCTGTACTTCCTGGCATGAGCTCAAGGTTCACCATGATTCTGGGAAACTATTAGAGGTGATGGATGGATGGATGGATGGATTCACCATATCTCTGCATATCAGGGTACATTCACAACAGGATCCTCACAGAAGGGTAATTCATTGTCAATAAAATTTGCTGGAACCTTTTGGTAAGAACCCATTTCTACAAATATATTTTAGCTAAACATAGAGAGAGAAAAATACAGATTACAGAAGCTTTCAAAAAATAAAAAATAAAAACGGACAACGGACAGACCACATCAAAGCAAAGCTAGCGACAATTAATATTTACATTCATTAATAAATATATAAATCAACAAACATCAACAGTGTGCAGTTATTTTCTGGTTGAGAAAACGAGCAGAAAATGGTAAATGAGCCTAAACAAAGCTAAACGCATTTCTCCAGCAGAATGGCTTCCTGACAATGGCTTGCTTATTATGCATTCTTTGGCTTAATTTCCCTTCGCAGACATGATTAATGTGTCTGACCATCATTACCATATGCTTGCAAACTCCAGATTATGGCTGCTGCAGTCTATGACACACACTCAGCGGCCACTTTGTTAGGTACAGCAGCTCATTAACACTAAAAATCTGCTGCTTCAGTCAGCCAATCATGCGGTGGCAACTGAATATTTACATGCAGACGGGATCGAGCGCTTCTCCTCGATGTAGTACTTGCAGCATCTCAGAAACGGCCACTCTTCTTGGATTTTCACATACTGCAGTGCCCAGTGTTTACAGAGAAGGGTGTTGTAAGGCAGCTGGCCGCAACAGCGCTCTGGGAGCTCAACTGGACCTACGCTGCTTTTCATCCTGGGGAGAACAAGCTAGCGGGATGAGAGCTCAAACCATCACATGCCACACCTGGATACTTCAAATCAAGCCCTACTGAACATGATGTGGCTCACAGACCATTCCCCACAGATTCTTTCCTTCCATCTCCCTGCTTCTCTGCCACCTGTCCCAGGTCACAAAAAGCACAGAATGCCTTAACGGGAGAACCATCATCTAATGTTAATGCAATTGATATACATATTCATGTTCGGTCTCATTTGGGTCACTTCAGTGCAACTGCTACAATGGTCTCAGTCTTAAAACGGTATATTGCAATGTTATAAGAAAAATATAGAAATTTAGGAAAATCTTATCATGCTGGAAGGCTCTGCACAACCCCAACATTAAAATTCCAACTGCCTGTTATTTGGGGACCTGGCTGTCCAATGACTTTCAAGGAGATAACAAGGAGATCGCAACCCTGCAATAAAAATCAATATTTCGAAAATCCCCAAGAAGAACAACATCTAGTTGGTGGGCAGCTTCTTATTACTTTCAAAGGAGGTGTTTATCACACGGTATGGTGTGTTCCGAGGAGTCCACCAGACGTTCAGGGGACACTCTGTGGCCAGGGCTTCCACATAGTCCTGCACTATTAGCATCTCTAGTCAGATGTATGTTCTATTTTATGTGCATAAGGTAGTTAATGTAACTAAGTTACCACTAGGATTACACTTAGGTTGGTCCATTGTGATTGCCTGGTAAAAACAACATACATCAAATAAATACAGGTTTTGATGACTTCTTGGACATCTGAAATTGCTAACGCTAGCATACTCCAGGGAGTGGTGTCACCACATTTTCTGGCCAGGATTAAGTACACACTAGAGCGTGGGGTAAGAGCAGTGTGTATTACAACCCAACAACTCGAGCTTTCTGACTAATCTCTTGGGTTAAGTTGAAGGTTAGCGGCTACATTATACACTGATGAACTACTGTGCACCCTATGAGTTCAGTCAGTCAGGTAAACTTGGGTTCATAACTTGACAGGTCAGAAGCTGAGCTGCTGAGCTAACCCGACGACCCGAGGATACGCTAAGCTCCGGGCTGAATCGTTCAGTTACACTAAGGCCATGCGCTGAATTGACCAACCACGCTAACATTGTGCTAGTCTGTAGCGACCCTGCGGTTCCTGACCAAGACCACACTGAGTACACACTGTGTCCATGGATATCAATTTATCAGCCAGAAACAAATCCTGTGCGGCACTCCAATCTGAAACAAATGAGCAGAGGCGACTCTAGGCTTTTCTCCCAGGGGTTGCAAGGTAAGAGAGCAAAGCCAGCCATCCATCACAGGCTACGCCGAACTACACATGTAATGCATTTACAATAAATTATTATTATACATAGATATTACTAACACAAGTCACATTTTCAAATAGAACTTTACAATATAATTTAATTTAACATTATTATGCTCAAATAGCATTTTCATCTGACCAGTAGGGGGTGCTGAAAATTGTCTATGCAAATGAATTTAGTTAAAAATAGGAAAAAAATATGAGAAATATGAAGATTATCATAACCTCTAAATTGTTTTAGAATATTTTAGTTATGTCCTTAATACCCAAACTATGCAAACTAGAACTGGATTTTAGTTGAAGGTTAAACTTTTCACAAGCTCTTGGATAGACTAGCATGATTCAGAGCTTTTGGCTGCCCCTTTTTCTTTTTCCTTTTCTTTCTTTCTTTCTTTCTTGATCAAGCTTTTATCGAAGGAAAGTGAAAGAAAAAACAAACAAGCATTTAAAACATAGAACATAA
>JAODKF010000022.1:17301666-17327909 GCA_026779585.1 Mormyrus proboscirostris | reverse complement strand
TGTGCGTAGATGTATCTGAGGCAGGGTTGAGGAGGTCCTCAAAGTATTCCTTCCACCTCCGGGTGATGTCCCCAGGTCAACAGAGCCCCCTCCCCACTGTCTGGCAACCTTCCTTATATATAAATGACATCCCAATGACCAGCTGGGCTCACCAGGAATGCTGCTTAGCTGGAAAGGACATGGTTAAATGTTGGGTGAATGCTGGGTTGCCATTGATACTGTGCACTGTATATATAAGGTAAATTTGCTTGGGATTTGTATTGCAGGGCCTCCATTGACAGGGTTTATAAACTATACATATGGTGCCCTTAGATTACATGTAAAGTGAGTGGATGGATGCCCTCACATTACCAGCTGGTAGTATTGTATTACTGCCTTAGTCGGTATCACATTTCCAATGTCAGAAGTTTCAATCCCACTTTCAGTATGTAGTGTTTGTAGACTAGAGTTAGGAGTCTGTGTCTGATCGGGTCACTGGTTCCAATCTCATGACCTGCAGAGTAATCATATCTCCGCCGGGCCCTTGTACTAGAGACTCACTGCTCTCAGATCCTCACTAATATGTAAAATGTGTTCCAAGCCACAAATATTTTTTATACTGGAATCTCCTTAGTGACTCGTGAAGATTTAATGCATTTAAGGCAGAGGTGGCCAATCTTAGCCGCAAAGGGCCGGTGTATATTCAGGCTTTTAGGATAACCTGGTGGTCAGCTGTTCAAACCCAGGTGCGAGGACTCTTCAGCCAATCGGTCCTCTAATTACTAATCTAATTAGGGAGTTGCAGCAAAAACCCACATACCCAACGGCCCTTTCTGGGTAAGATTGGCCACCCCTGATTTAAAACATCATTGCATCAGGTCCCTTTTAGAATAAGAGAGTCTGAAATCTTAGTAGTGGTGTTCTGCGTGTTTTTATAATATGTAAGTAATAAAGGCATTTCTATTAGCATTTTAAATGATCATGTGGTTTGCAACATTGCCCTGATGCAGCAAGAATTCCTTTTTGTCATTCCAAAGAAAATAATAATCTTAGCTGAGAATTTTGCTTTTCCTGTCCTATTTATCCAAGATAAAAAATGAGACCACTGTTACACAAAGATGAAACTGCTTTGATTCACATTGTTCATATCTGAAAATATCACAAAAGGCTGAGCTGAATCCAAAAAATAAATAAATAAATAAAAATAGATCTCCTCAGAGTATTGAAGTCTCTTTCATATCTACATGAAGAATCTCCAGTCATGTTGAGATGAAATTACTGCAAGACCTCAGCAGTGTTTTCCCTTGACCTATATGTATATATATAGAAATCTCATGCAACTGAAATATTAGTCCAATTCACGCAGATACATTCTTAGAGAAATATTTTATTGAAATAAAAATATGTTATTGAAATACAGGAACAGAAATTCTGTGCTGTAACCTGAGCCACCTCCCTCCATCATAAGTGGAATAGCAGTAACCCAAGTGGGGACATTGAAATTCTTTGGGTCCATTTTACCCCAAATCCGTAAATGAAGGGCCAACACTGACTTCACCATCATGAAGGCCCAACGGAAGCTGTTCTTCCTCCGACAAGTGAGAAAATTCAAGCTGCCGCAAACACTACTGGTGCAGATTTGCATAGCAATCATGGTGTCCATGCTCACGTCCTCTCTGGCTGCCTGGTTTGCATCGTGCACCGCAAAGGAAAAGACGACGTCGTCAGCTGCAGCCTGCCTCCATTGCAGCAGCTCGGCTACAACAGATGCAGGAAGAGAGCGGACAAGATCGCCACCGACACGACTCATCCTGCCCGCCCTGTCTTTAAGCCGCAACCTTCAGGGGTGAGATATCAGGCTGTTAAAAGAAGAGCTTCAAGGCACAGAGAGAGTTTCCTCCCACGTCGCCCTGCTCACTGACAGCATGCACGGATCTCCCCCGCAGTAACATACAAATACATGCTGCAACTGGGTGACTGAACAGTAACAAGTTATACCTCGAGACACGCCAAGGGACTCTTTGCTTCAATAATAATGTGAAATTGCAATTTATTGCTCATTATGTTATGGACATAGTACAGTTTCTCCCCAGGTTACAATGGTGTTGTGTTCCGATAAACCTATCGGAAATGCATTTTAAAGAGTCCACCTAATCTAACAAACATCATACCCTAGCCTAGCCTACCTTAAACATGCTTTGAACACTTACATTAGTCTACAGTAGCGCAAAATCATTAGGAAAGCCTATTTTAAAGTGTCGAATATCTGATGTAATTTGAGTGATGTACTGAAAGTGAAAAATATTTACCCATGGCAGCTGAAATATTATAACAGGGACCATCGTAACCCGGGAAGCATCTGTAATGTGCAGGTTGCCGATCGTGTTACACACTGATCACTGCACAATCATTCAAGAATCCCACTTTTGAAGCCCTATGTTTCCCTTTATTTAAAATGTATTTTGTTTGTGTGGTTCTTGAGCAAATGCCCAGCTACACTTTCTGTAAGTGTCACCTTACCTGGCCAATAAAAACTCATTCTGATAATAAAATGACCAACGTTTAGATAGTTTACCAGCCACTAATGCTCATGGAGTGTGAAATTATATCAGCGGATAAAAGCCTCAGTCATTTACTCTTCTCTGCAGGCCTGGAGGTAGAAATAAATTATTGGAAAATCTGTAGAAAACTGTGCAGTGGCCAGACCAGAGTTCCCAGCACCTGTATTCGCAGCTAGATTGTGCTCTATAGGAAAATAAGCTAAAAATAAATAAATCCCCATAAAAGAACTGTGAAGTCACGCGTTGGTATGACAGATTCGGCGTATATAAAGACAGCAGGTGGTCAACGTTTGCCCCAAGCTGGTGATAGGCTGCTGCCCCCGCCAGTTCATGTACGTCTCTGCAAATGATCTGCACCAGTGGTGGGGGGGCAGGGGGGGTTTACCTCCTTCATCCCTTTAAATGAATCCTGCTGTCAATCCAGACCCTGGAAAACGTGACACATTTAAAGCTACACTCAGCTTGCCCAGTGAGTAGATGACAGCATCTTGGGTAAACAATACCAAGGAAATTATTTAAAAGACCACGGCGCATTAATAAACTTTCAAAAATATATTAAGTGAATTAAACAAGTGAATAAAAAACATGTTTATTTCTTGAGGGCCAATTTGATCTGTGTTTGGGATGAATAAATTATTGGAAACAGTGTTGTCTTGCATTTTGTTTTTGCCAATTTGGTTGTAATGTGTCATCTATTGTGGCATAATTATTATCATCGGTGTAACACAAGGAGTAAAGTTTAAGCTGTTAAATTGGCCTAAATCCATTAATATGACAATGTACAAACAGACTCATTAAGTTCACTTTCTGCTTGCGATTAAGCTCTTAGGCTTAAGCCTTTTCATATTTGCAGTAGGTTTTGCAAACAATAAGAAAAAAAAACAGTGCTTTTTTTTTAATTCCTGGAGAATTACAAATCAATTGACTGACCATGTGAGACTTTGTTACATGATATTTCATTCAGTGGAGACACACCCTAGACTAGCTCACGGTTTTTATGCTCATGGCCAACATGTTGAACAATGACGTGAATATACACCACCACATGTACACATCCATTGGCAGTGAGCAGATATGCCATTCATTGAATTCTCAGCATTATTACAGAAAACCCTGAAAGTAACATGCAATTAAACATTCCACACTTGCTTATAGGGAGCTTAATACTCATTTTACTCATAAGTTCCACCATAAGTTACCATTTTTTTATCACCAGGCAATTTATGCTTTTGTTTGCCATTTGTATCAGTAGTTTTGAATTCTTTAGTTTTCTTATATCCCATCATGCTCTTTTTCAGGACTTACACAGGGAAAATCTTGTGGTGAACATGCAGGGCCAGCTTTTGTGGGGCCTGGGTCCAGGGTCCACTGGTAATGTGACTATTCTGCTGGCCACAGAAATCAGATCGGTGACGTACCAGAACCCTAACCTACGGTGGCCGTAAAAGCAAGGAGCATGTCAACATTAACACAAAACCATAACACAAAAACGCAAAAATGAAACAAAAAAATATAAAAAAAAATTGATTTTTAAATGTGTCGTGTTTTCTTAATGTGTTGCGTTTTTTAAAACTGAAGTGCTCCATGCCACAGTGGGCAGTGTTCAGCTCTCGATACTGTGCATCTGACATCGATATCTACGGTAGCTGATTAATGCCCACATGCTACAAATTCAGAAAGCACTTACCCACATGTTTAATGGGTTTTAGATTTAGATTATGAAATGAAGAAAATGTTCAGTGTTTAATATTACTTGTGTGAAGGTTAGGGTCACACCAGATGCGTGAGAGTTGGCAGCCCTGATGTTGACCCGCTCTGGGCTTTTAGGGCCACTGCACTGACCTCCAGAATCACACAGCAGCCCCATCAGACGATTCATACCACCCTATGATTTTATATGAATCTCTATCATCCAACTTGATGGCGTATACCTTGAAGATGGAACCAACCAAATGCATAGAGTTCAGATTTTTAACAACCCCACATTGATGGTTTTAGTAGTGGGGAGAGAGACTGAAAAATCAGTGATTTTCCAATCTCGCCATCGACTTCCAGAGAAGACTTTTGTAGTTGTCTGCTCCCTGTAAACATGCTCAGTGTGTTAAAAATCATAGTCCTGTGATACTTACATTATGAAATGCTCTTTCCCTAACCATCTACAATTCTAATACATACTTAAATCAAAAGGCAATGCAGTGTGAAAATCATGAAATATACACCTTATATTAGCATGCAAATACCCCAGCCAGGAAAGCAGGTTCAGGAAGTCTAGTGTTATTGAACAGAAGGAATAAAATACGTGAGACTCCTAACAGAATAAACATGATAAAAAAGAAATTTTATCAAGCATGGAGCTGGGTGGATTGTTTGTGATGAATTATGTCATGGGTCCTATAATTCTACCGTCACTGTGATGAGAAACAATTTAGAAAGTTTTTTCAAAAATACCAAATCACTATTCCAAGATCAGAGTTGGGTGCCAGATATTGCACATCTGGATTGCAGTCGTTCTAAGAGAAATCAAACCACTAGAGAATCTGGAACTGGGGTGGCCAGTCTTACCCAGAAAGGGCCGCTGTGTATGTGGGTTTCGCTGCAACTCCCTAATTAGATTACTAATTAGAAGACTGATTGGCTGAAGAGTCCTCACACCTGGGTTTGAACAGCTGACCTAAAGGTTATCCCAAAGACCTGCATACACACCGGCTCTTTGCAGATAAGATTTCCCCGCCCTGATCTCAAATCAAACCCTGAAAGAAGAGAGATGGAACTTTACACTGAAGTGGGAGTCTTGAGGGTTTAAGTATGTGATTATTAACACCTTACTGGTGTAAACTACAAGGAACCTGAATAGTCCATTTAGTGTTCTGGGAAGGGGGCATCGCTAGTGAGAATTTCAGGACCATTATAACTTCTGTCTTAGTATTATGTAATGAACAGTTGTATGGTATCATACATGTCGTCTGGTTAAATGCAGTTTCTGAGCTGCCAGATATTATGCATAATGGGTAGAAGTCTCACTGTGTGTGTATAGCCTCTTAGCATCCAAGATTTAATTGCACATTTTTTGACACATAAATTTGGTAGCCTTTATTATTGTGTAACCTTACTAAAAGCAATCCGGTCGGAGATTTTAGACAAAGTGGTGCCTCTGAATCAATTTCTGTACAAATCTGGGCCTGAATTCATGGGACACATCAAGGTTAATCTGGTGTTGTCTCACCATGAATTAAAGATTGTGTGCACTTACACGTTACCACTTCTGAATTATTGACACACACAACATGGTCTCACTGGCTACTTTTCATGCCGAGAGTAATTAAAATGTGATATGATGCACAATCGTGGCCGGTCAGCCTTTGCTATTGGATATTAGCAATTCCTCATTTCTGAAAGAGAAGCCACAGGAGAACTAGACTGTCACAGTGGCAGAGAGAAACTACCACTTTTTTGAAGGGTTCTCACCTTGAGGACACACTTACTAAGTCTACCTGAAGTATCCGTACTGAAATGACTGCAAACTAAAAAATTGATAAGACCCTGAATTCATTGCTTTTCCCATGCTTGCCTGTGAGCATGTTCTATATTTTCTCATTTGGTGTCTCGGTGCTGAAGAATAGCCAGCGTGTACCTGGACTTAGATGGTCCGCCACAAATATTATCCCAGCATGACATAAAAATCAGATTAATGTTTTGGTAATATGTAATATGACTGGGATCCTAGAGAAAGAAAGACTACTTAATATGGAAGCCAATCTGGCAGGGCTGCAATGTTTATTAATTGTGAGCTAATTAGCATGTACCTCTGCCACAGGAAAGGCTCTAGATGATAAGGAGAGTAACAAGAGTTTAATTTGGAAAGCCAGAAGACAAATGTGGCTCTCCAAGGCGTTAGCCAGGCATGGGGTAGCCAGAGACATGCACTTTTAATTATTGATAGATGATCTGCAGACTTGAGAGGTAAGGGGCATGCGCTGATCACAGCACATTGCCACACCCACCACACAACAAACCACCTCAGGGATGAGAACCTGAGTGCAGCCATGTGGCAGGTGATAACTCAGAGTTTTTTGTTTTCTGGGGGCTGGACCAACCCCCAAGTTTTTCCCCTGTAAGTTGGAGGACCTACTTACAGTATAGGGCTGGATGTATATTATCATACCCAGGACAAAGCAATTGCAGGTTAAGGGTCTTGCTCAAGGCCCCAGCAGAGTAGAATCACTCCATGTATTCACAGGATTTGAACCAGCAACCTTCTGATTACTGGCACGGATCCTTAGGCTGTAGAACTGGAGATAAAAATAATTTATTGGAAAATCTGTAGAAAACTGTGCAGTAGCCAGCCAACAGTTCTTAGTATGGGTCAGAACCTGCAACTACACCTGCTACTAAATATCTGATGCTGTGGTCAAAAACATCACTGCACCTTTTTCCAGAACCAGAGCCAGGACAAGCAGTAAAGCGCATGAAAGCAGTGAGCAGATCATGTGCTTCAATAGCCAGAAGGCACATGCACTGATGATAAAATTAGGTATGGACATTTCTTAGTATATAATCAATAGCAGTGTATTGATGAACTGCAGTGAATTGTAGAGGAATGGGAGAGAGCATGGTATTATGTGTTCAGTAAAGCAGACAAATAGATGGTTGGTACATAGGAAAAAACCCTATGCTATGAGGGAAATGGAATTATTGAAAACCACATATTATTAGTAAATTAACAGATTGATTCTATATAAACAGACGTATGTCTGTTTGTATGAAGCTGGTCTAGATTCCTACTGTTGCCCGTAGGTGAGCATGTGTGAGTGAATGGTGTGTGAGTGTGCCCTGCGATGGGTTGGCGCCCCATCCTGGATTGAACCCTGCCTTGTGCCCATAGCCTCTGGGATCAGCTCTGGACCCCGCAACCCTGAATAGGATAATCAGATACAGAAAATGGATGGATGGATGTTTTCCTATAGTTTCTGTTGTGAGTTTGCAAAGAAAGTACCTAAGCTGGGACTCACTGCTTTCTTGGATAGTCTGTTTTTTTTTTTAGCAATTATAATGGGTTTTCTGTAGGTCTGCCATAGGTATGAGGGTGACATTTTGCAGTTGGCTTAGGTTAATCTAAATATGGTAATTACCGGATGGCTTTTACCTCCAGCGATTGCTGAGGCTTGACACTGACTGTTTTTCTTTCCTTTCACAGGATGTAGTGGGTTGCTGTTGTGCTTGATGGATGTGTTTGAAATTTGTAATTAGTCGCCCGCAGTTGCAATTTGCACAGTGTTTTATGCTTTAAAGTGATTCAACATTTATTGGAGTGAAGCGTCTCAATTTTTTTCCAGATTAAGCCAAGTCTGTTATTAGGCTGTACTTATCTCTGTTGTTTTAAGGAGATAACAACATTTCCATGGCGGCTTGTATGCCTTGGGTTAGTAGGTATCTGGTGGAGATAGTGAAACTACCCAGTCTAGTTATGATTAATAACTGCATTGGTAACACTTTCTATGAATGCCATTTCTACAAGAATCTATGAACACATTCATAGCACTTTTACATGCATTCATAAAACATTAAAAATATAAATTAATAAAAAAAAAATAGCACAACACATTACAGTCATGTTTTTATGCATTATGAAGGCTTTATGAAGCTCTCCTCTATAATGCACTATAGATACCTTCAAAATGCAGTACAAAGCATCCTTCTTATTCTGACCATTATAATGGATTATGAAGGTATCTATAGTGCATTATAGGTGAGAGCTTCACTGGAGCTTATGAAGAATTATAATCAACACTACAACGCTTTATGCTGTAATGTGTTAACTTTCATTCTGAGCATTATAATGCATTTTGAAGGTATCTACAGTATAATGCATCATGGATGAAAGCTTCAAGCAAAGTGTTACCACCGTACTTAGACATATGTGTATCAAATAAACAAAAAATGCTGAGGGGGTTTAACTAAAAGTGAACTGACTGTAGATTTCTTGTCAACATATCTTTGATTTTACATAATGCTATATTTGCCTATCTAATATTTATCAAACATGATGTCATTTGCAATAAGAAATTTGGATGTTTATGCAAATATTACACATCTATGTGGGCAAAATGAACTTTCAGAATTAGTACATATTTATATTCATTCCAATTTATAATTGCAGGAGTGGTTGTTTCTCATTAACCTTACAGATAAAAATGACACAGAGAAAAGTAGACTTGCTAATTTGATCACATAGTCCTGGGCACATACATTTACCTTTCTAATATTAATTTTATATTACATTTATTCAAGGTCAGACCTGGGCAGTCAGACTCTTTTTCTGCAGCATGCCGGAAGTAATTTACTTTAACTGGTTTAATTGTATTTAATTGAGAAATCAGACTATGCATACGTAGCTCAGGGGAGGTGCATACCCCCAGTGGATCCACCAGCGTTCAGGAAAGAGGGGAAAATTCAGTTTATTTGCATATAAAGAATTACTTTTATGGTTTTGAAAAGCATCTCTCTTGAGAAAGAAGACCTTCTCTAATGCCTTTCTTACGTTTTTCCTTCTAAACTATTTGGTAAAGGCCAGATTCATTGTGCTCCATTAGGCTGACGCCATGATATCAGCATATTCTAGTGTTTTTTCATGAATCTTTATCTGTTATTCTCCTGATAGTTCATCTGCGATGTTTGCCACGTTTCCTCCGTCTGCCTCCGTAAAGTGCTCTCCGTCCGATAGCACGAACCTGCGCTTCGGAGACCTCCTTTTGTGATGGGCTGCATAAGGAGATCCAGGTGGATTTGAAAATGTGCCGTTTGGTCTGTCACCTCGCAGACAGCCTAAAAATATACCCTGGTCCCGTCAGGTCAGCGATGGCCTTCCTGGAGATCTCTGTGCGCCCGGTTAATCGTTATGCCGGGAACACAGCCCCATATCAGCATGCAGTTTGTAATCTCTCATATGGAAGCACCAGTGCAGGCGTGTATACGATTTTCTAACCTAATGATCTATTTAATATGGTGCACAGTTCTTGCAGGGACGGTTGTTTTAGTGCTGCAAGCAAGCTTTCTCACTTAAATTTGGGATCATAAGGATAATCTACCAAGGGCTGGGGAAAACGGCAGGTTCCAGAACAACAGTGCTACTTTGTTCAACTGAATGTCAACTTCTTCTAATACCTAACTGAGGTGACATGATTATATGAAGCATCTTTGTTAAAATATATTACCTTTTCTTTTGCCATTTTTTTTTTTTTTTATAAACTTCCTTTTGATCCCGGTCTTCAAATGCTAAGGGCACCGTGTGACTGACACCTATTTTAGCAATTCTGCACATAAATGAAATTATTCATTTAATTTCACAGCAATTTCGGGAAGCTTATAATCCACAAAGTCTCATCCGGATAATACCACAGAAGAAAGTATTAATACCTGTAACTGAAACTCAAGAATTTTCTCAAATTTTTGTTCAATAAAATGTGTGTCTATATATATTACACACACCCACACACACACACACACACACACACACATACACATATTGGCTAAACATATCTTTATGGGGACCACTCATTCATTTTTATGGGAAAAATGCTAATGCTACCCATGAAAACCTTAACCCCTACCCAGTCCTAACCATAAGTGACCAAACAATATACAAGAGTTTTTGCATTTAGTTTTTTCATTGAACCATCTGTTAGCTGCAGAAATGAACAACTGAAAGCTGAGAGATTTGCTTGTGCACAACATGACGTCTTATTTTGCCAAAATTTGTCTGTAGACATTGTGATGTATTTCCCTTAAAAACTACAAAAATGACGAAATGTGCTTTTCAGGGCGATATTGTCTGTGGATTATAAATTTTAAAAACAAAGGAGCCGTTAAAGTGTTTCTGGTAAATATTTTGACTTGAAAAGTTGGCAGGCATCATTTACCTGAATGCTTACCATTATTCATTCATACAGTACAAGTGAAGATTTTGTAAGGCTGCTTACTGGGGGAAATATGTGGTAATTTTACTAGAAAAACACCAGAAATCCACAGTTGTGGATTGTGGGTAATAACTTGCGAACAATGGTTTGTTTTCAAGCATAATATCTCCGTGCAGTGCGCCATGGTCTCACACCTGCTGTCGGTTCCAATCCTGCCACCAGCTGTGAATGCATGGCCAATGTTCTTTCTGTGCTTCTATAGGTCCAAAAACATCAAATTAATTAAGCAGTATCCCTAAATTTCCCTTTGTGTATAGTTGTATGTGTGTGTGTGTCCTGTACTGCTTGGCATAGCCTCCAGACTCATTATGATCCTGTATTAGAGAAACGATTGTGTTCTTTGTCATGTACCATTCAGGAGGGATGAGAAGATTGGCAGGCCTGGGAATGCTGGTATTGGGGTCAGTATCAATGGTACAAACCTTGGTATTGGATCAAATTAGATCAAATAGAAAATCGACGCTATCGTCTATCCCTATCTCAGTGTTAAAATTCCAGCAGGGTGTTATCTACACTAATGGCAAAAATTGTGGAAACACTTCTGCTTTTTAGAGATTGCAGAACTTTATTCCAGTTATGCCAGTTACTTTTGTAATCTTCCAATGCTGGATATTTGTGACATTCTTTCATTGTTTATAAACATTACTGAAAATATTTATGTAGTAATTTTTAAAGTGTAATGTCCAAAATGCTAGAGGTGTTTCCACAATTCTGGCCACCAGTGCACATGCGTGTACAATTCTGCATATTAAGGGAGAAAAACAGTAGCAGTGAAAATACGTTGCATAATAAACAACTGCAATTAAGAATATACATGACTTATTAAGATGAATAACAATGGCAGATAATCATACATAATGCACAAATTCAGTTGCATAATTGCTTATTTGTCTTCAATGACCTTGCAGCAGAATCAAATCACAGCAATTTGTCCAGGAACCCAGTTTCAGGGATACAACCTCATTTGCAGAGGGGCAAGCAGGCCATGCTGCTACGCGTGGATTGTGATGGAGAATGAAAATATCAGGGAGGAGTTTCTCTGTGCCTCAGGACCCAGCGTTGGGCTGATCCCTGTGACGGATCAGCGAGTGGCTACATTTGTCTTGTTTGCAGATCCAGTGAAAATGCCATTAGCCTCTGAAGGATAAAATTTGTAATTGTGGTTATTTTAATACAAAAGTGTAATAGAAAATGGGGGCAACATAGAAGAGGAGAGGAAATCCCTTAGGAGAAAAATGCCAGTCAAAGGTGGCTTCAAAGCTCCTAGAAGGTTAATAACTCTGATCCACATCCTTTGGCTTTTTTCCCTATACAGATGCTTCCTGGGTTATGATGGTCCATGTTGTGATAATTCTACTTTATGATGGGGAAAGTGTAATGTAAGTGTTCTAAGCATGTTTAAGCTAGGCTAGGCTACGATGTTTCTTAGGTTAGGTGTACTGTATTAAAATGTATTTTTACCTTACAATATTTTTTCCTTATGACAGGATTGTCGGAACGTAATCCCTTCATAACCCGATGAATGGCTGCGTTCTGTTACATGTGTAACTTTAAGTATTAATAAAAATTGATTGCTCTTTGCAATGTATTTCTGATTCCTAGACGGCTTGGAATTCTTTTCAGAGCATCCCAGAGCACATTGAATTTACCAAGGAGATTAAGCCTGATCATTCTTCTGTATTTCCACTCATTTTTCTGCTATGTTTTGATTTCTGTTTTATCTGTGGAATGGGAAAAATGACTTGCTAGCAGACAATAAGCTGTATGTTAATTGCCGCGTTTTGTAGTGTGAAAAGAATCACTAGATCCTGTTATGTAAGAGTAATTTTCAACAGGATGTCCTCATTCTTTCTGAATGATGTGAATTAATCATGCGAATCGTTCAGTTCAATTGAAACAGACTCGTTTTGGCACATTTAGCCAAGCTGCAGTTGCATCAAAGTCGCAGTCTAAGGTCCCAGCTTGCAGAAGTGAGTCTTAATCATGCCTTTGTGATTTTGCCTTAAAATATTCTCATTCATATTTCAAATTAGCTATTCAAAACCCAGTAAGGATCACAATAGTGCAGCTTAGTCGTGCGCCATGAGGTGATAGAGAGATGGCTGGGACACTTTCTCCACATCCTCTTTAGATCCTATTTTTACACAGATGAAAAGTAGTTCTTTTCTGTACAGAATGGTGGAAATGAACCTTGGGGAGATCGGAATTCCACTGACACATCTGCAGGAAACCAGATCTGCTTACGCTTATGATCCCTCGGTCTGGACTCTCTGATTCTGCAGATGTTTTCTTGAAGAGTCCTGGTTCTTTGGAGGTGGAAATGATGAGCACCACACTTACACTTTAAGCACTTTATTAGTTCCACACAAGTCGCCACCATCTGCTCTCACGCGTCTTCTTACTTTTCTCCTCTTGAAGCTGACAGCTCACACCAAATCTCCTCATCAAGCCAGACCTTGTATTGGTCTCAGTGTTTTACATTCCTACTGTAACAGTCTGGTCACTATGGCCCAAGATAAACAAATGAAGCGCACATATAAAATGTGTTTACAATCCCACACTAATTACGATGGCATGCTGATATTGTAAATTTCAAAAAAATACATTTATTGTGTTTGCCATTCATTCCATTTCTTATTCTTTTAAAATTTTTGCTTTGATTTTGTGTGTCAAATTATTTTTTGTGAAAAATGAACAGATTTCCATAATATCCTTTTTCAAATCACACTCCAATTAAGGTTGCATTGCACAAGCAAAATTACATTAAACCACATTTCAAAATTCCTGTGAATTTACATAAGTAATTAATGGGGGTGTTTCACATCCTTATTCATCAATAAGTTTAAACAAAAATAAAACCACTCTCTGTAATTAACAAAGTAAAGCTTTTAACAGTGTTTTCTCTCTTTGTGAGGATTTACAAAAGTGTTCAGTCACACATCAAAACAACAGCAAGGGTTTTTTGCCATCTGTGCTGCAATTTCTTTGTTTTGGGGTTTTATTCAGTTCCTCCAAAAACCATTATGTATAACTGTAATAAATTCTGCAGCTAGACTCATTTTTCAGGCCTTGAGTAATTAGATCTGGAAAAAATAACAATTTTTAAGAGGTTTATTCGCTAAAGTGTTACTGGTATAACAAGAGAAACATACAAAACTTCTCACTTGCCAAACAAGTGCATAAGAATTATTACTAATTCATCTCTACATTTCAAATTCACTTCCATTGTAATGAAACATTCTATTTACAAAAAACATAAATAATATCCTTTTTATACTGATTCACAATGTATGTATTAAATGAGTGTTTTCATTTTATATCCTTCCTGTAGTCAAGTGGGTCCCCCCCCACACACACAAACCAAAAACATATGATTTATATATGATGGCTATAAATTGTCCCCAGTGTTTTGCCCTGCGATAGCTTGGAATGCAGCCAGGAGGTCCCCTGCCTCACGTGCAAAGTGACCCTCACTTTCGGAAGATGAATGGATGCATTCAAATATTTTACTTTAAAATCAGTGCTTTGTCTGAATCAGTGTGATGCTGAGCGAATGACCCAAAATAACAACAGATTGTGTAAGAAAAAAACAAAACAATGACATTAGGTATTCTTTATGTTTCTTGGTGAAGCTGGGGTGAGAAGATACGGGACCTCAAGATTGGAAAAGTTTGCAGTGATGCAATCCAAGCTAAATACAGCACTTAAAAGGAGAAAGAAGACAAAAAACACCTGGAGAAATGTTTAAAAAAAGAACAATGCTGACAAACGGGATTGTGTGCATTCTTGCTGTTTTCAATGGATCATACCAGCCATCTCCTATCTGCTTTTAGCAGCTGCTGCGACTAATTGACTCTATATCGTCAGGCAGTCGTCCTTGAGACAAGAGGGGTCCAAGCCAAATAATTTTGAGAACAGCAATCTACCTCAAGGTGAAAAAATTGAGTACTCTATTATTTCAGCCTGACATATTCAGGTTCCACATAAAACAACAGGAAATAGAGCAGGGTGATATGTGTTGAGGGGGGGGTTGTATTTTGCCAACAGAGTAACCTTATGCTTGCCTTGAAATTAACTAGCAGAAGAGCGATCATTATGTGGCAGTGAAGAGAATGCGTGTGGGTTCTGGAGGTTGGGGGAAAGGAAACCGGCGCTAGGCGACGAGACTCATGCGACTAGCCAGGTGAGATGGGGGGGGGGGGGGAGCTCGACCTTCAGTCACCTGAGTGATGAGCGGCCACCAAGCCAGTGTGATGCCGCGCGCCCAGGGTTACGCCGGAAAAAAAACAACAGCCCTCTGTGCCTGCTGTTGCCCCGGCAACCAGTCTCACGGTAACCCTGCAAAAGCCAGCGGTCACAGGCTTGCAGGCGTGGTGCTTCGGCCTGTTTGTGTGCCGTGTTTAAACACGCCGGCAACCAATTTCAGCTCCCAGGTCGATTTGCCGGTATCTGAAAGACGAAGACCGCAAAAAGCAGCCTGGAGCCCACCATGCTGTCTACAGCAGAGAAAATAAATCAACGTAGACAATTAGCAGGATATAATATTATAGTCAATACGCTCTAGAGGGTGGGGCTGAACTACAGAGGAGGATAATGAGAGAGCATTTCGTGGCCGTGTCTGAGAGTCAAAACTAAACAGATAGTTGCCTGGGCTGGTTAAGCGCTTAATTAAGTTCTCAGCTCATTTGAGTCTCAGAAATTACATTCAAACTTTAATGGCCAATTCATACTTTTCTGTGTGCTGTGCAGTGAGTGATGGAAATTTCATCATTGGGTGATACACATGCAACCCTGATTTTGGGTCTAGCAGAGTTTTTTTGCATTGGTGCACGTCAGCTGTGGGCAGATTCCTATTACGGCTGATGTTAAATTATAGGGAAGGGTTAGACTTCGGCTGGTATTAGGGGTCGATTAGGGTTAGGGTTGCCATTAAGTTAGGGGAAGAGTTTTGCGGTCCTTCCTCATCTATAATGTATTATAGACACCTTCATAATGCCTTGTAATGGTCAGTATAAGAATTAATAAAGCATTATAGCATCTTCCTCTGACAGAAATTATAATACTTTATAAGCTCCAATGAAGCTCTCATCTATAATGCACTATAGATACCTTCATAATACATTATAGTGGTCGGTATAAGAACTGAGGATACTGTGTACTGCATTATGAAGATATTTATAGTACACTATAGATGAGAGCTTCATAAAGCATCCATAACTCATAAGAAATGGCTGCAATGTATTATGTCTTTTTATATATATTTATAGCAATTTTAAACTGCTTTATGAGTGCATTATAAAGTACTGTGAATGTGTTCATAGATTCTACTAGACATTCATAGAAAGTGTTAGCATATTTACAATTAGGGAGAGGGGTAGAGTTAAGGTGACCATTATGGTTAGGTGTTAACCGCAATGTCACCCCTAACCTCGCACATAACATGACTTTTAAACACAACCCTCAGCTGCTGTGCTACTCTGCCAGTTTTAACTTGCATTCTTTGCAGCATCCGAAAGAAATTATTGTAATGGTAATCAGGGAGAATAATTATCGTTAGTGGTGTATGTTGTCATTTTCTACGGCCCGCTATTGTTAATTAGAAAATAATCCTCTTGGCTGAGATATGGTCACAAGGATAGGAATTTATGTAGAAATTATGCCTTTAATTAAATCTTATTGTAAAATTTAATTATTTTCTTTTTTTAAATTAAGATTTATGCTTCCCACAAGGGAGATTTATGAGGTATAACTGTAGAAACTCTGGGAATGTGTGGAAATACCTGGAATTCTGCCGGATTACCAAGGACAGGAAGCACGCCCTGATGCAGGGGAACATATTGTAGTGCTGTCAGTAATTTAGGGGGCCGGTATTGGCTGGAGCAGATGCTAATAAATCCTGCTTTTACTCACTCTTTTTTTTTAGTGTGCATACTCTGTATTACTCTGCTGTTTGCTCATACGCTGCTTGGATGTATGAAGATGTAACATCCTCCACACTATGCGTTCATCATCCTAATGGCCCCACTCTGTGGAAACGGCAGAATACAGCCAAACTCAATAGCATTAAATGTTTGTTTGGCGTCTCAGGTGCCAGGAAATGAGCCAAAACCATGAGCTGGGCCATTTAGATGTGGAAAGGGTGAGGATATTTCACACATTAAAGATTTATATTAATGGACTTCTGTATACAGTATGCATTTTAGTATGTTCTAATTGCTATCATCTGGTTATAAATGCATAAATGATGTAATAAATGTATTTGAACTCCTGTTATAAATTATGGGTATATAATCACTTATGAAGCTGTATGAATCTCTTGAGAGTTCTGTTCTGTTTTTGTTCAGAAATGCTCAGTAAAAGTATGCTTGTGTGTGTTGAAGGTGCTCGCCAGATGTTTCCCACCTTGCTGGAAGCCTGACGGACCCAGCTGAGAGGACCTGCAGGGTTCTTCACCGCTTCTTCAACAGGAGCATAATTTGTCATTGTATGTTGGTTGTTTGCTCAGCAACAAACAACAACAACAAAAATAATAATAATCATTTAAAAAACTGATAATGATGATGATGATAATAATATTGTTGTTATTATTAACAACAACAACAACAATAATAATAATAATAATAATAATAAACAAGCTAAATCACCAAGCTGATTGCCCAAACTGGGCCCCAGTCTTATTCCTTAGAAACATGCTAGAGTGAAGGGCATCAGTAAATGTCAAAAGGTACATGCTGACGTGAAGCATTTGCTTAATGCTTACCTGTAAATTTAATCTGGGCAGGCAAATGCAGCTAACCCCAGATTAGCCAAATGACAGAGTCCAGCTACTTGTGTGAATGCTCTCTCTGTATGTTTGATGGATTCTCCCATCCATCTTGGAGTAATATGGCGACTTAAGGCACTTATCTATCATCCTATGAATGTAAAGAATCATTTAAAATATTTTCATAATTTAAATGCATATTGTACTATTTTTTTAATGATCATCTTGCACCTGATTTCCATGAGGACCCGCTTTGGTTCTGAGGATCTTTGGTTTACCGTTCACTCAAGCCTTCCCCACGGAACTCAACAAGGGCCGTACAATGTAAACATGCAAATCAGGCGTGGGCATTCACCAGCTGTTCGGCAGTGGCTGGGGATGGCCAGTCCCGGCAATGGATCACAGAACTGAACTGAACATATGCTGAAGAGTTTGGAGACTCATTAATGTGATTTAATGGGAAAGAGTTTCAGAAACACTCCAACAGCCCTGACCTCTGTCAACTTCTTTATGAGGCAGAAAAACCTGGTCCAGTAAAATCCTTAATGCTACCCACCCGTCACGAGAATAGACCAGAAAACACCCATCGTTAGTCCATCCATGCCTGCTTATCCATTAAAGGTCAATGAAGGTGCCTGGAGTCTTTCCCAGGCAGCATAGGGTACGTGGCAAGGGAAGACATTGGATGGGATGCCCGTCCGTTGCACGCACTCATAAACATTAGGCAATGCAGAACACACAATTCACCTGCATGCTTTTTCACAGTAGGAGGAAACTCCGAGACACAGATGAAAATCATTAATTCTACCTACCGGTTAAGAAAATAACAGGTATAGCCCAGAACGTTCACAGCGCATATGTTATAAATGATCTCTGTGTTTCCAGTGATGTGAGAAAATGGTTTGAATATGCTTTACTGTGACAGTGATGTGTCACACACACACATCATGTGAACCTGACCTACAAGACAAGACAGAACCATAGATCAAGTGCCTTTGGAGAATCTTAATAGTAGGTCACAGAATTTACTACTGGGACAAAAACACCAGTATTCTGGTGAGAACCATCACACTAAAATAGTACTGTAGTTACTCAAGGAGCGTAGACATGTGGCAGAACTATAGCTAAGACTGAATGCTGGTACTAAAGCAGAAATTGCAGAACAATGATGGATCTCTGACATTGGATCCTATAGATCTGGGGAGATGCATCATTAGTAAGGTTCTCAGAAGCAGCTTTCATATACTAATGTGGCTTTAATTAAATGGCTTCCATTCCTCTTTGGTGTCTCACACGTCGTCATGCTCCATTCCTCCCAAAGGCCGTACAGCAGCCCTCTGACTAAAAATAAAGCGCGGTGGCGTGGATGTGGGATGTGTTTGGCTCTCTGGTGCTGGGGTGGGCTGGAGCTTCAGATTCCACCTCGTCATTCCAACCTTGAAAAGCACGGCTTCTCCAACATGTGAAGGAAGCGGCAGAGATCCCACGGAGTCCCCTTCCCCTTCATCCCAGCTGGTCCACTTTCAAGTGTACAGATAAAATGTGGCTGCTTTTGATTCTGGGACCTGCTGTCATGCCTCACCACACGTAATGTGTCAAAGATATCATAGCAGAAGATGGTATAGAGACTATTAAACAAGGGCATCAATGTCATTCAGACTTTAGTCAAATAGGTTGATTTCTGTCAAGTTACATACCGCCTTGCATTTTATATTTTAAAAAATTATATGAACTATTTAATTAGTATCTGTTTACAAAAATAAAATACTTTCCTATTCTTGGTGCTGCCAGTTTGGTCTGTTGAGGGAACTCTTTTGGGAAATCCTCCTTAATTTATGCTGATGGTTAGGAGACTGATTATTCCTAAACTGTTTCTCACTCATACCATCACATTAAGATGAAAACAGCAACATAAGCTGAGGGCCTGAACAGGAAGATAGCAATAGCCTGCATCATTATTAATTCAAACAAAGATGGAGAGTCATAAGCTGCTCAGGTTTGTTTTTACTCATTAAGCTGGGAACTTGGGTGTGTGTTCTTCCACTCCGATGGTGACATCATTCTGCCGGCTGGAGGAGTCACTGCGATTGGGCGCTAGAAACTTTTTTTGAAAAATATTGACAAAAGCGTCAACTTCAGTGAGTTTAGATTTTGATTTGTTATGAATTCTGTTTGGGGGGGGGGGGAGCTTTGGTAAATGTCACACAAAAGTCAACTCCCATCCATCCATTTTCCAACTGCTTATATAGGTGAATGCCCATTTACCGTATTTCATACCGCCCTGAGCACATCCTGGGATCCCAAGTGTCTTTTTCCATTTCTGGAGTAGGAACATCAGCTGTGCTTCAGCCCCTAGAACCCTGGTTGGCAAATGGAATATAACACACGTGCCACATGGGAGGACATGGCATGTTTAGCATGCGGCCTTTTTCATGGTGACCTATCAGCAGCCCAGTGTACCATTTAGAGCTGATACTCAAAGCATCTTCATTATGGACCAAGAGGAGATTGTTTTGTCTCTTTGCTTTTTATGAGATTTGAGAAGAGCAAAATTATTTTGTCTGTGGCAGTAATGATGACTGGAAATAACTAAACTCTGACCAATCAGTACTAATTACACACCTTCCCACTCATAAACAGGAGGTGACTATGGAGTCTTCTGTTAAGAAAAAGAAACTCCATGAATTTTTTCATACAATGTGTCATATTCTATCACGTTTTAACATCCATAAAATCATGTTGCTTAAAGGAAAAAAATCTGCATATTACCTTAATTGCACAGAACAATCCAGATGTATTTTTGCCGTTGCTTTTGAAATACGTTTTAATAAAAATTTGGTACGGACTACACATTTAGCATAGTCCTGGGTTAACATTTAAAAAAAGAAAAAAAAAACACTTCAATCAGTCTCAGAATCAGCAGGATTGGGGGACAGGGGGACAGTAACCACACATGTAACAGGAATATTTTTAATCAGTACAGAGCAGAATAAGTCATATCCAATGGTTCTGGGACAAAATAACACGCCTGCTGAGGGTAAGACCAGCTGTGACGCTCCCCGCTTCCATTTTGAGCCCCGCTTCCAACCCATTTGCTCCCCAAAGGGGTCTAATGTCACCCGTTGTGAATAACCCAGCCCACTGCCTTCATCCCGAGGACCCCAGCCGTCCACGGAGCGTGCCGGAAAAGGCACCGGCTTTGTTTCACGTGGCTGCGAATGTTTGAGAGTGCAGACCGCCTCTTAGCCTGTCGCTGCGGTACCGGAACAAAAGCCTACTAACCTTCGAGGCTTTTTGATGTTGGGAATAATTTATATATATTATTTTTTTTTAAAAAAAAGTTCATTCTACTAGTTTGTCTTTCAAACCTGCATTTTTGCTAGTAACAGTATGGGGAGTGTTAAGGGTTGATGAACACATTACGTTTAGTGTAAAAGTTAAATTATAAAGGAACAGAAGGTGAGAGACACAATGTAGTTTTGTAAATATCAGAAAATCAGCGAATGCTTTGATATGGTGCCTAACATGATTAGTTACAGGAACTATTATAAAAAAGAAAACAAAATGTCTGTTGGCAATTCCAGGATATTTGAGGTATTCTTTGACGTTGCCAAGCAACATAAGAAGTGAACTTCATGGTTTTTATCATATGCATTAATTTTTTTGGCAATGGTGTAACGTGTACCAGTGTACGTTACATTTTACTCTGACTAATCTGACAATTCTTCCCATTTTTGCATCTTGCTCATTCTCGGTTGTTGATGGATTTCGCTGATGGACCCTGTATTTTTTTTTTGAGAACTTGCACGATTGTATAAACCTGGTTCTATAGGGGTTCATCATAGAAACAGATGCATGGCTGCTGACGCTGACCAAAGACTGCGGACTTGACTGTATGTCGTGCTCAGCTTGTTATTGCATGACCTCAGTATCCAGGATATAAGTCCCACTGTCCCTGCTGCATAATATCAAGGTGGTGTAATGAAGAGAAGAGAGGATGGGTCAGGCAAATCTCCCGCATAACACAACTGTTGTCCACTAGGACCGACTCTATACAACAAGCAGTTAATTAAGTGGTTCGAGTTACACAATATGATAGAAGATCTGCACTCGGATAACAACATCACGATTGAATGCCAATTCACTCAGACTACCGACTGAGTGTTTAACTGGCAAGGTTTTTAAGACAATCAGAACAATCACTTTGGCGGGAAACAGATCAAGTCAAAATGTGTCGATGGCCTTTTTTAAACGATTCATGTCACAAAACAATCCATAGTGGTGCCGTGATTGTCAAATCTTATAATGAATTAATGCACTGAACTATATTCATACCATATTTTTTGTTACTGCAGAGTGTGAAATTCTGGACTTTCCACTGTATATAAAGCAGTAAAAACATGCTAGTAAGATTAGCATGTAACATGAGAACCCATAATAATGTGCTCATCAACCCATGAATTGGATATGTACAGTGTTTCATTAAACCATACAGCATGTATAGGCTTTCAGATATTATAAAAAGAAAATCAAAAAAGGCAAAAGACAGGATGGAAGATGATCTGCCTTTCACATTCCGGCTAATGATACACACATTTAGAATGGTTAATTTAGTTTTTTTTTTTTTCTTTTAAATCTTTTTTTTACCCCGGTAAAAATCCACAGGAGGGACAGTCCCTTGCAGAGTCTGCTTTCAAAGGTGTGGCCCCTGCAGGCCCAGCAGAAGGTACCATCGAGCTGAAGTATCTGCTGTGTTGTCATTGTAATGAAAGCTTCGGGAACCCTCCCCCAGCTCAGTAACCACTGCGACATTCGGTGACAGCGTTCCAGGATCCGGCAGGATCGGGGGAATTCACAATTTTCCTTTTCTTATTTTGTGTTGTGGGTTCCTTTAGCCTTTGCTCTACTTATTTTTTTTGGTGATACTGATGACCCACTCTTGAAGGTCCATCAGATCATCTTCATGTTGAACTTCCGCGGGGCGTCTGTGACAGTGTTGCTCATACCGGCGTCGGACTTACGGGGCACGTACTCGATCTCGATGTTGTGCTTGGTGTTACCCTTACCACGGCTCCAAAGGAAGAGGAGCACCAGGCAGAAGAGCACGACACCCAAGAAAGAAATGAAACCCATAGTGGTTGCAATGATCAGGGTTTTGATGTCGAAGGGAAAGGGGACCGTGGGCCTTGTCCCATTGGCACTGCTGTCGTTTGGCTGGTTGGAGATGAAAGCAAACGTCTTGTTGGGCTGGTGGGGCCAGTCGGGGGAGTAGCTGTGCACATGCAGGTGAGCCAGCACGGTGTCATTGCCCCCGGCATTGCTCGCGATGCACACGTACGTGCCGTTATCTTGGATCTGGGCGTACCGAACCTCGAGGGTCCCATCGGGGAACACGGTCAGCCGGCCAATGGTTTTAGTGGTTATGAATTGCTTCCGCGGAGACAGCCACATAATGACAGGTGCCGGGTCACCATCCGCCTGGCAGGCAAAATGGACAGTAGTCCCTTCGTCCACAAATTTCTGCTGGGCTTTGCGGTCCCGGATCCTTGATTTACGGCAGGTGAAGTAGTTGGGCTGGAGGACGTCAGGGAAGTCCTTGAACTCTTTGCCCTGGACAAATTCCGGCGAGGCGCACGTTGGCTGCTGCCGGTTAAAGTTGAGTCTCCAGCGACGACGAAAAACCCACAGGAGGCGACAGTCACAGGCGAGGGGGTTATCGTACAAGGCTAAGGTTTCCAGGTTGCCTACAGAGTGAAAGACTGACTCCTCTAAGGTAGTCAGGTAGTTGCTGGACACGTTGAGGATTCTAAGGTAGTTGAGACCCCGGAATGAGTAGGGCTCGATGGTAGCTAACCTGCCACCCACTAGGTGAAACTCCTGGAGCCTCAGCAACTCATGGAGTTTGTTCCCCTCTATAGTCTGAATAGGGTTGTAGGACAGATTCAGAAAGCGCAGATACACAAGGTGACGGAGAGCCACATAGGGAATGGTAGTCAGGTTTCCGTGAGTGATGGTCAAGGAGGTGAGGTTGAGTCCATACAAACAGTTGGATGTCATGGTGTCCAGAAAGGGCCAATTGGCTATCTCCAGAAGCTTCAGCCGGTAAAGTCGCTTAAAGGAATAGTCCCTGATGATGTTGATGTTGAGGTGCCTCATCTTGAGGGAAATCAGGCTGTGGAGGTGGGTAAATGCCTCAGTGGGCACAGAGGTCAAGTTGCACTTCTCCAGCGTCAGATGCTCCAGGCTGTTGAGGCCATGGAAAGCTCGGTGAGAGATGAAGACCAGGTCATTATCACCCACCTCCAGGGACCTCAGGTTGTACAGGTCCTGGAACATGTAGTCCAGTAGAATGACAATCTTATTCTCGCTGATATCCAGATGGGTGAGATTACTGAGCCCCGTGAAGACCCCAAGTGGGATGAGCTTCAGCTTGTTGCTGCGCAGGCCCAACGTCCGCAAGCTGTACAGATTATTAAAGGCGCCGGGCTCTATCGCCGTGATGGTGTTCTCGTTCAGCTCCAGCTCCTCCAGCAGTGGGAAGCTGGCAAATTCCTCAGGGTTGATGTTCTTGATGCGATTCTTGCTGAGGTCCAACAGTCGAGTTTCAGATGGGATGCCCTCGGGGACGGACATCAGCTTCTTGCGGTGGCACACCACTGAGCGCTCCTGGGCACTGCATTCGCAGCGGGATGGGCAGCCCGTGGCAGAGCCTGACAGCACCGTGCCCAGCATAAGGATCAGGATGGGCTGCCAGCAGGCTACCAGGTAGCTGTGTCCACTCGCCTCACCGGCCACCATCCTACCTGTTACCTGTGGGGACACAAGTGACAGCCAAAGCAGCGCATTTAGTAAAAATCAGCTAAACCTTCTTTTTGTTCATTACAACAATTTTGTTAAAATATTTTGTCACCTTTTACCACTGTAAACAAGGAGGAGTAACTCAATGTAAATCTCCTCATCTCCCCGTAGGGAAAAATTAGGTTGCATTTGTAGAAATATGAGTAAACTTAATTCATCTCCATTTCTGGAATTTTTGGTCTTGGTACTTGAAAATCAGCATCACAAAATCCAGTTACTTTTCCAGTTAAGCTTATGGCAATCAAACTCCCAGTGTTCCCTGTATGAATCAGGAATGTTATAATAAACTTGATCAAAGTAACGAAATAGAAAAAGGCGCTTCAGTAGGCAAACGGACATCATTCCATGCCTGGAACTGTGTGTCAAACCCCGTGCTCAATCAAAAAAATTAACATTGTAACAACTAAATTCCAACTAAATCCTTTGTTCTTTACTACTGAGTCACAAATCTGTAGAGATAAACACCCCTATAACCATAATTATTTTTTAGCCTAGTGTAAATTTCCTGGTGAAAGAACCATTAATGCCACAGGGAGATTAACTTTCCGAGGCTGTGTCTGCTTTGCTGTGGTCATACACGCATTTCATATCAAATGAAACAGCACTTTGTACGTGTTTCTAGCAACATATCTGAGTACAACAGCCGACAAACAGCCTAAGTCTTACACCAACACTGGAGAGAGTGTAGTTGGTAACAGTATAACAGCCAATAGACAGTCTTTGTCTTAGCAACTGCTCTCTGTCCAGTGTTGGTGTAATCTATTGGGTAAAGTATAACAAGCGCTTAGCGGTAACCAACTCACAGTCAAAATTAGCATAATGTTTTCATATTGACATGTATTGAACCGTAAATGACGTACCGAACGGCACATGAATCCTGGTATGGCTGATGACATCGTACAGGGGAGACATTTCATAAACTGGAGTTCTGGAGTACGGAGGATGACTGAAGGAGGCACAGGCAGGGTTACCTTCGCTCTGTGCTAATTTTATTTTGGTGCTTTCAGCAAAGCCACACCGAGGTATAAGAACAAATTCCACTTAAGGACCTCTTATCCATCTCCTCATCTGTATCTGAGCTTGACTAAATATTTCCAGGAAAAACTCTGTGCTGGATGAAATTCCCACTTTCTCCAAAGAAGTAATGTGACAATGAGCTGCAGGGTGATGCCCTGTGGGGCGACCCCGATGTGAAACCCGAAAAGGCCCAAAGATGGAAGGAGTGACCCCCGATGGGACGACAGGGTCACTTTTAGAGACTGGATTAACAGACAACAAGATTATTGTGCATTCCAGGGGAAACGAAAGCATTTTGTAAGTCAAACCTGAAGATGATATTGTAGAGTTTTACTGTGCAGAAAATAATCAACAAAAGCATGATGATGCCTGAATTATGCCAGAGTCACTTGCGCAAATGCTATTATGCCTGTACTTGTTGCTCACTAATCATGGTCAATCAGCTGATTCAAGCTGTTTAATGTTGGCCGCAGCATAATTACATGCATTGTTCACATAGCCATTTTGTGTCCGTGTTGCCAGGAGTAGGAACATCTGGGGAGTGTATGCTTTTGTGTTAATTCTTTTAATTTTCACTCTTTCCCATGAGCTTGTCAAAGCGCGCTGTGGTTTAAATCGTGCTACGTATATGTCAAAAACAAACAACAACAACAAAAAAACAAACTATTCATTGCCTGGGATGAGAGACAAAAGAGGGAAAACAAAAAGGTTTTTCCCCATCAGTGATCTTATCCTCTTTCCTGTCCATTAACAGGGTAATGAACAATTGATTTTCCATTACACTTTGTAGTTTTCATGCACAGGCACATCCTGCTAAGGATTTATTTGTATATTTATTAGGCCAGAAACTGTTCGATACAGCATATAACATCAAATTTATGTCCTTTCCTATAATTTCACTATGAATGGCATCACCATAGCAGCTGATAATGTCAAAAAATAAAAAGCGACTGCATCTGTAAACATATATTTTCCATAAAAGAAGGGCTAATTAAGAATCCCATACGGGATTATATCATGAGGAGTCAGTCTGTTTATTACCTCCTGAGGTAGGTGAGTTACTGCAGTTGCCGGTTAGGTTTGCTTTGAGTT
>JAODKF010000022.1:17285822-17298975 GCA_026779585.1 Mormyrus proboscirostris | reverse complement strand
CATCGCCCCCCCATCCAGCTACTAGGCTGGTGTCAGCATCCTCCAAACAAGACACCCTGCATTCCTTTTCAGACTCGACTGCTGCTGAAAGGCCATTCATGTGCCCTCTTCCGGTCAATGAGGGGGTGCTGGTAGAGGCGTCAGGAATCGGGGGGACCCCTACTCCCCAACAGATAAATAAACAGCAGCGTGTTCCTTTTCTTTCCTTGTGGATCGGTGCGGTACGGACCATACATACCTAATGAAGACTGTAGATCTGACAGACTCGTTTTATCATATATTTTTAGTTCATGTTCTTTAAACGGTGTCTTATTTTTAAATGATGAAATCTTTAAAGTTCATAGAAAATCTATGGCTAGGATGTCATGTCATCCCAGTATTTACCGTAATCAACCAATATGCACAAGAATTTTCTGACTCAAACACCAGTATATCATGTTTGGCTAATTAATACCTCATTAAGTTAATTAATCAATTAATTAGTTAAAAAGGTGAGCTGGCGCTGAAAGTTAAAGAAGGTGAATGGCTGTGGTGCCCCCGAGGAGGGGTTTGGGACCTGAAGCGGTGCTCATCTAGCTGTCTGTCAAGATATCAGTAACTTTTTGAAAAACTAGAATAAATTCTTGTTGATTTTTTTATTGTGTTACTGTTAATTTGCATGTATTAGAATGTTAAATCATGTTTTATCATGAATGTTTAATCATGTTAGATAAAGACCTTTTAAACATTGTCTGTACTGAATATCTTATCAAAGTATATCTAAGCATCATTATGTATTATGCTTTAGTATTGAAAAATAGAAATATATGTAGCGTTAAAAATATTTAGAATTATGGAAAATTTTACAAAAACTTCAAAGACAAAACAAATGAAGTGGTTTCCTCTTTGCCTTTCTTTTCTTTTCAAATCCAAAAATGCCCCTGTATTCATTGCGAACAACAATTTTATTGATCCCATGTGGCTGCAAAAACCCTGTTCTGTGATTCGCTTAGACCTTCATCCACATGGAACAGCCACTTCATACATGGTACCAGCAAGACAGATGAATACTCAAAACTGGAGAAGGGCTATATGTGCCTATCATTGGAATATTACACCAGTAGGTAAGAAAATGTTAAAATCAAAACTGTTTGCAAGTCTCCAAGGTCTGTAGGTGTTGATTGTCCATGCCTGACGTGGTCTTCATCTGGCATGAAAGAGAAGTTAACTTTCAACAGAGCTTCGAGGGTTGGCTTCATTTGTATTCGTTCGGATCTCACCAGCAGCCTTGACAGTCCATGTGATCTGTGCAGAGAACATCCATCCATGCGTTGAGCGCGGAGAAGCCTACCATTCCTCCTGAGAGCCCCACCGAGCTTGAGAAACGGTTGCCTAATGGAGCCCTTGTACCCGAGGCTGAAGGCTGATCCAGGAGCCTTTGTAGCTCCTATCTTCTCCGTCCTCTTTTTCATAATTTCCCAGGGAGACCTGCCTCGGCGTGGAGAATGTTCTTCTCACTCTGCGTTTTCCCTCATTATGCCCTCGCTGCACGTCTTCACAGGTCAGCTCACCCCGCACAATTGGAATTAGCAGCACGTTGCTACACCACAGATCCTCAAAAAGGCCATGTGTCTTAATGAAGGACACAGAGGGTTTTGTTAGAAGCCTATAGCACTTTTGACACTCCGGCCGATTGGTGGCACCGGATGCCCGCATCACTGGACAACGTTGATTCTGTCTCCCGCTCTTCATGAATTAAAGTTTCATAGAATGACAGCTCAACATGTGTAGAGTTTGTGTATATTTCCCTGTGTTTGCGTGGGTTTTTGGTGTGGAAAGACCAAAGGTTTATCTGCGAGGGCATGCACAGTAATAACTGTTTTTTAAACTGGTGATTCAATTGATGATTTTATTATAACTCCATCAGACAGGGTAAATAAGCACACTCTTTTCTAGGTTACTATATTAATGTCATGAGTGGCATCAAGGATGGAACCATCAGTTAATTAAGTAACGATTATTGCCACACGGAGGTGGTCTATTTAAACCCTGTGTCTCCAGACCCCCCAGAGCAGAGTAAGCCATTAAGCTCAAGCTGAGGTTCAGCGGTCTTTATTTTTGCAAACGTCTAGCTTGTGGCTTGTTTTCTTGGAATAAGCTTATTCTCCATCCTGTTTATTTGCTGAACTTGAGGCTGGACACAGTGCCCATGTAACCACTACAGATAAAAAGATCATAATGTGTGTTCAGTGTAAATCTCTTTCATTCATGCTGTTAGACTGTTATCAAGGTTTGTTTTTCGATTTTCGTTTTCAATGTCAGATTTTGAGAAGACGAATATAGACCCATTTGTAATATATATTTTTAATCCCTGTTACCGATTTAACTACAGCTTGGTTTTAATTATTCATAATTTACCATGAAGTAGCAGATGATGCAGGTATTTATTCAGTGATGGAGTCAAACAAGTATGGTGTTGAGAAATCGGTTAGCTTTTCTGAAATAATACTGTAAGCCTTATGCTAACTTACCATTTTTCAGCTAGCATACAAGCTATTTTTTCTCTCATGCATCTGAGTGATAATTAGCAACACTGTGTATGTCAATCCCAATGAACAGTGCTTACGTTTGACTTACTAAACTAAAAGTAGAATTCCATATATTTTTACTTGTGGACACTTATGAAGACCAACAGGAGTGGAAAATTGACGTGCTGTCTGATAAATACACCCTAATTAATCTATGAACATTCAGGATGGTCGCGCTGGGGGGGAGAAAAGATGATACCTGGGGAGATTTGACTATATGTCTGTTTATTTCTGTTCCCCATTGATTTGTACCAAGCACAAAAAATGATGCCAGTAATTATCAAGTGGGACGTGCCTTTTATTCGGTGGCAGCAGGTGAGTGACACGCTTCGCCCCGTTCCCTGTCCTCCAGCCCTTCAGGCTGCTGTCTGCAGCTGCCTGCCTCATTACTGCTGTGATTGAATGGCCTGTCTGGCATGGTGTGTGCTGGCTTCAGTAATTCCTTCTGTTTTCTAAGGAGCATCTCTGTTCCCTCTGCAGACATCTCCCCTCTCTCTAAGATCTGCTTTTTCACTTTCTCCATCTCTGTCTTTCCTTCTCTTTCTTCGCTGTTCTTTATTTGCCCGGCATTTTTCTTCGTTAATGCTTCGGTGACTGTACCATATAAAGGGAGAAAGCGACACTCATGTTTATTCATTTATGAATAGATGATAGTTTCAACGCTGAACTACTAGTTTCACGGGTCACAAGCGGACTGATTGAACGTCATGGTTTTTAAGATGCAAAAGTACAACTGTGCTAAGTTTATGGTCAAAGCCATAATAAGGAACATGTTACTGGGAAGTCTGGACACCATGCAGAGTTGTAGACTCGTCTAGCTGAGATGTCACGAACAGAGTACCGATATTACCTTGTGCTCATTGTGAAGAGATCACTTTAAAAAAAGAAACACTGACTTTTGTGGCCCTCGCAGGAGTGGCAAAGAACCTGCCTGGAGAGCGACACACACTAACAGTGACCAGAGATCTGTAACATGGGAGGAATGGTCACACCACGCTTGAAGAACCCAGTCGGCACGGTGGGAGGGAGGCAGAAGCCACCGGGATGGTCCAGCAGCAGCACAGACTCCTTTAAAAACACGTCGTCATCCATCTCTCCCAGCAGCCCGCTGGAGAATTACCACCGTCACCCCCATCACTCACTGGAAATCTTAAGTTTTCTTCTCTTTTATCTAGCTTTGTACTTTTTTTCCCCCGACAAACGCAGCCCATCAGGGGTGCTTGCACCCTTGTACCTCCTACCTGGTCCTGTCATCACACCACATCTTCACTTGATGTTATTGAAATGAAACGAAAGACACCTGACCTGTTATGGTTGTGATATTTTTAATATACCCCCATGGGCCACATTTTTAGCCACATCAGGCCACTGGCAGAAATACCCTGCTCCTACCGGCAGCCAATCATGTGGCCGCAGCTAAATATATACAGGACACAGACATCATAGACAATGTGAGATGTGAGTGTTTTCTGAGATGTGTGGGGCGGGGGGGGCTGACGGTTAAAAGTCTGTGTTTGGTCAGGACAGTTTGCCTGTTGAGTGTCCATGGTGTACAATTTACAGAGAACGGTGTGACAGAGGCAGTTCTCATTGTTAATGACGGAGGTGAGAGTTTCACGGCCAGATTCCTTGAAGCTAATGCTAACAGGAAGGTCGCAAGTGCAAAGATAATGGTTCAGTACAGCAGTGGGGTGTTGAAAGGCATCTTTTAGTACACAACTAGTGCTTCTGTGGGTAATACAGGGACCTGCAAGGAAGACAGAGCGGCCGTCGGGGGATTAGCCACAGATAGCTAATCTGGTGCTGCCTGGTACCTAATATTATTTGAACATTATTTATAAACAAAACAGAAAAATACCAAACCAGGGGGAACTGTGTGACATGCAAAGGAATCGCAAAGTGAGCATAATTGATCTCTTTCTTTGCTACTTAATTCAAGATCTTTGACAAGAAAACTAGGGCAGAACTTTCACAGCTCAGCATTTTTAGTAACATGCTGATTAGCACTGAGGAAAGATATTTCCGCATCACTCCCACTGATGTCTGTAGAATTATCTCTCCAAGTGATAAGTGACGTCTATAGACCCCGCAGTTATAGAATATGTAATGAAAGGGTTGTGTTAGTATATAACAATACATGCATAAAATTTTGCTCTTTGCAAATGTTTTACTGGAGCTGGGTGGACATTCTGTGAGAGGCTGGGACATCTAGTTAAGGGCCTTGCTGAAGGTCACTCCTGCCATTCACAGGATTCAAACCAGCAACCTTTCAATTACCGGCCTGGATGATTAGTCTCAGATCTGCCACTCCACCCAGGATGCTGGGAAAAACACCACACGCACGTTTTTATCAGTGTGGCATTGTGGGAAAGTCTAGTCCTCACAACACACACACGTACGCACACACACATACACAAACCCATCGCATCATACTTGCCTGGCTTTCTCTCCATGGGAATGGAACACAGGTGCAGTGATCCAGTACATATAATCCCATCCCATACTGGCTCCCCACTCCCCCAAAACAAATATGTTTTGGCAAAATTCTCAACTCTCTGGAGAGAGACAGTGGACCAGAATTGCTCTACGGAACAGTCAGATAAACCCCACAAGAGGTAATACCGGGTCCCTGGGCTTGGGCCACTCTTCTACTCCTCCGGCTGATGGGAACGGGCCGGGACACACGGCTCGGGAGCAACTAAAGCTGTGTTCCGCCTGGCCGCTGGGACCTGATTCCCAGGGGCACGGAACCCTGTCATCTCCTCCCCAGAGGCAAACAAAACCAGAGCTGCACACCACCGGGGGGGGGGGGGGCAGGAATAATTGATTTAAAGGTCACTGCACTTTATATTTCAGTCAGGCTACAAGTGTGTTGGGTGATTTTATATATTGCCAGGGCGACCGTGAGGGCGGCAGATTCCTGCAGTGATTATGGGATGGAATAGCAGCAGATGCACAGGTTGCAAATGAAAACCAATGAAATCATCGCAGAACTGCATGCAAAACAGTCTGGAAACAATTTACATTTCAATAATCACTAACCTCAAGTGTGTCCCCCCTCCGCCCTTTGCTGTTGGCTAAAACTCTATATTGCTTTCATTAGATAAATGGAACCCCAGGAACTAAAATCAGCATTTACCTGTGCTCTAACAATGCTAACACTAAATTATGCACAGCGTTACCCAGCTTGATTATTACCTGTCGTCGTTGGCATTTAGGTCTCCCTGGATAACAGATTTTTTTTTAATTAATGAATGATATCTAATAGCAGAAGGTGGTTTGCATTGTTGTATAACTGAACCACTGGCAGTGGTTTTAAATATTCACATGACTAAACAGTCAATATAAAGGTGTGGCTATTATCTTACTGTACAGTATGTACGTGGGGTTGGACTCATGCAGTCTGTCATGGGTCTGTTGTCACAGGTTACTGTACCTGAACAGGAAACTGTTTCAGATGACAGCTAAATCCAGGGAGGGAAGAGATTGATTTTCTGGTGCCCGGAACCTACAGCTGTCATTATTCCTAATGATGCATAACGTTTTTAACTTGTCATCAATGAATATGGAAGATAGCATTCATCTCTAGACTGTACGGTCATCCACTCAGACACAAACAGAGGTCTATCCTCAATATTTAGCCAGGCAAGATTTTAGTTCAAAATGAGCATTATACGTCACATGTTTCATATCAATGGCCTGTTGAAGTTGTATTCTCATAAAATATGCAGACATCAATTTTCCTCTTTGGCTTTGAAGTAAACATGATTAACATGCTTCCTCTCCTGTGCTGTTGACCTAGGCTTTCAGGAAGGTGATTTACACTCTTAACCTGCACGCTGATCTTCCTGAAGCATCGTTAGGATGGAGGTTTTCATTTTTAGTAAACGTTCTGAGAACAGCAAACTTGCCATTAAGTAATCGACAATGTTTATGAATTATTCCACCCGCTACATAAGCGGCTGATTATAATGAATAACTGCAGCTGATTATAATGTATAATTGCAACAGGTATCACCAGTTGTTATTTTTAAATTCACCATCTGAAAATGGATGCTCATCTGTAATAGTGAATCTCTTGTGCTGTGGTGACATGACTTGACAGAGAGGAAGGTACTGATGTTAAATGGGAAGGTATTCCCTGTCAAATATTCACCGTACCGTACCACTGAAGCGCACACTTTTCTGACAGCAGCAGGGAAGTTTTTGCTGAACGAGGCTGAAACAATGTCTGATGCTCAGACTCTTTCCGCTCACTGTAAATGCCGCTTAACGGGTTAGAAAGAGTCAAGCTGTTCTAAGATTCCCATTGCTCTGCCCCTTTCATAACCTGACTCTGGCCCTACACATCCGTCTCATGGAGGGTTCGCACATCAGCCCCTCTGTCCGCTGCAGGAGCCGAGCCTCCGCTCAGAGAGCCTTACAGGGTTTTACCGCCGTGTCTTCTGATTAAGCTCAAAGTCACCTTGCTATGATGCCTCCTGAGACCCCAAAAGCAGCAGCTGAGGTCCGTGTCGCTGGATAATCCATGGATTCCATATCATTGGATAATCTGCTGCCACCAATCATAGCAGACTTTTCCTTTACCTTCACTTTTCCTTTTAAGGTGGATTTCAGGATCTGGGATAGATACATCATACTTCTATATACTCAATGCTTCTCATCTGTACACTGAAGTTATCTTTTGGTATAGAAATTTTTGCCCAAGTCCATCCAGTGCTGACCCCATTATAATTAAACTTCAGATTCATTTTGAAATTCATTTTTTTTTACATACATCAGGCTAAATCAGTATGTTTTCACTTTTATTTTGAAAGGAAAAACCACGCCACAGACAAGCAGAAAAGTCCACTTTTTGGTCAGTAAAATAGATGAGGTTGTACATCAGGTTATTACAGCAAAATACTACATTAAAATAGCAATAAAAAAAGCAATATATCAGTCACAAAATTAGCTGCAAAAATATAAATGTCCCTTACACCATTTCCTTTAATTGACTTCTCATCCGCTCGGGATCAAGATTGTGTCCTCTGTGTATGAATAATGCCATACAATCACATCTCCATTTCGGGTGATCACACGAAACAGGAAGGAGATGCACAGCTCCTCTTAAAGGCACAGCACCAGCCTGACAGGGCTCACAGCACAGCTAGCATTGGTGCAGCATCGCTTTAATGGCAGCTGGCATTCATGTGCCCTCCCACGCAAGCGGCACAGAACAACCCGTCCCCACTGTGGCACCACTGCTGTCGGCACGCAGGGGGCCTCGAGCTGCAGTTAGCGCCCAATGATGGGGGAGATAACCCTTGCTGCAGGTGGGGTGGGGCTGGGGGGTCAGGGGTTTGTGCTGGAAGGTGGCCCTTACACCTCATTCACACTCAGGGGGTCAGCAGAAGCCCTCAAGTCCATCCTCTCTCACTGGGGCCCCATCCATCAACACGTCCATCCATCCATCCATCCATCCACCCGTCCATCCATCCATCCATCCATCAGCACATCCATCCATCCATCCATCATCCATCCATCCATCCACCCGTCCATCCATCCATCCATCCATCCGTCCATCCATCCATCCATCCACCCGTCCATCCATCCATCAGCACATCCATCCATCAGCACATCCATCCATCCATCCGTCCATCCATCCACCCGTCCATCCGTCCATCTATCCACCCGTCCATCCATCCATCCATCAGCACGTCCATCCATCCATCCACCCACCCGCCCATCCATCCATCCATCCGTCCATCCATCCACCCGTCCATCCATCCATCCATCCACCCGTCCATCCATCCATCCATCAGCACGTCCATCCATCCATCCATCCACCCGACCATCCATCCATCCATCCATCCATCCATCCACCCGTCCGTCCATCCATCCATTGTCTATCCGCACTTGTCCTAGTCAGGGCTGGAGGGGGTCTAGAGCCGGGCACAAGGCAGGCAACAATCCAGGGTAGGGTGCCAACCCATCGCAGGACACACTCACGTGAAACCAGGATACCCAGGGGAAACCCCCGGACAACATGGGGAAAACATACTAACACACACATGGACCCATGACAGAGTGCTAACCCCCCCCAGGGGCCCCATTAATGGTAAATGGTACCTCAGCCCTTTGTGACGTTATTTGTTTTCCCCAGAAAACAACAGAAACGAACGACAAATTAGGCTTCAGCTCTTCTCACGAAACACAACAGAGGTACCAAACAGACACACATCATACACACACGCAAACATATGTGCATTGTTATTACACACACACGCAAACATATGTGCATTGTTATTACACACACACGCAAACATATGTGCATTGTTATGCTCTTATTGATGGATCTTACACGTAACAGCCACCCATCCATAGACATGTACACAATTATAAAATCACTAAAACATTACTTGATCTAAGTATTCCATGGCTGGGCGGGACTAATAGGAATGATGGGGGGGGGGGACTGTCTTCACCCCTCCTCCTAAAACTACCCAGCTGCATTCATGCCTGCTGACAGAAACGTTGATGGGGACACGGAAACTCTGTTTGCTGCCACATTCTGTGTGGCTCTGTGGGTTGGGACTCTGCAGCGGCATCCAGAAGGTCAGCGATTCAAATCCCACGGCCGACAGACTAATCGTGTCACAGTCGGGACTTTGAGCCGCGCCCTTAACCTCAGTCGCTCCGCAGGTGGCAAATAAATGCCTAAGTCGTGCCCTGAGCCCAGGCTTCATTCTGAGGTTTATGTGTCTCTGTGTGTCTCACAGGAGGACAATAAAAACGTTCTATCCTCTACTGCACACACACAAACGTGGTTTTTCATTCATGCAGCACAGCTGTAAGATGGAGAAACGTTCAGTTGCACACTGGTTTTAATAAACCACAAACAGAGCAGCGCTGAAGCTTGACCCTGCTTAAGTAGAAGCAAGAATGACTTCTAGGCATGAGAGTGCCTCTGTTTTCTCCCAGCATTTCCAACATACATAGTTTAAATATTTCACAAAGTATGAGTATTTATAGAGTAAAGTATCTATCTACCTGCGTACCTACCAAGGACTCCGACTAACGAAAAGGATTACTCACAAACAGTCCTGCTGCATAATGGAGAATGTTTAAAAAAAATACCTAAGTGAGGGTCACTTTGCTAATTACCGGAGGCCGTTTATATTGTAACTCCTTTATATTGTAGCATAGGCAGCATCTGGGAGCCTGCACTGGCAATCAGCTACTGGAAACACTATTAAAAAAATCATACTGTTAGGTAACCCACACTCTCCTCCTGCTCTCTAACCCGAGTCCACCTGACGGACGAAACAATGGCAGCAAAAGGCTATAAAAACAAGGCGATTTCAGAAGTGTGCTTCAGCTGTTCAGTGATGAAGCACGAGGACCATGGCCCAGGAGATGATACACTCAGAGCACTTCAGGTTTATCGTGGGCACTGTGTCTGTGACAGGGGTTAAAACCATTCTCCTGTCAATGTGAGGGTGCGGAAAAGGCCAGCCAGGGACTGAGGGGGAGGGACTGACTTGAGATCCGTGGCGCTATTGGCCAGGCTGGCCGGTGGGCGGGGACATGACCAAACTGGGGTGCATGTGGATCGAGCCCAAAGCCGAAAAAATGACTCAAATCCACAGCTTCAGGTCTGAGAAATTCTTGATTTGTTTGAAAATAAAGTTTAATGCTGAAAAACCTGGCACCAATCTATTATTTAGTGTGACCATCTTTCTGCTGTGTTCTGGGTACCATGCGACAGTGACAATCAGACAGAAAGCTTGACAACTCGCTCTGTTCTATATACTGCAGTGCCTGGTTTGTTTTATGGCTACCAATTTACCAAATATTGTTATCAAGAAACACTTCACACAGTGATTAGTAATTGCACCAACAAGAGAAATTTCAAAAGGACAGAAGTTGTCAAATAAGAACATTGAACATTGAAAAAGACAGCGGCTCTGTGTTCAGTTTCGTGCCCCGCGTTGTTTGAGGGTGAATATCTCTGACATACTTGGTGATCCAGGTCCAGAAATGGCTCTATCTTTGAGATAGGAGACCTAATCCACCCCTTAGAGAGGATCTTGGGAAAGGGGCCTTAATTATTGAGATCAGCTCACTGAAAGAGGGCATTGATACAGACTGAACATGAAACAACAGCCATGGGAGAGGAGGAATCGGACGTAACAGACACCAAGAGCCTTTCTTTGCTTCATGCTTTTCATCCATCAGCTCACCTGCTTCAAGGGGGCGAGACGCATCCGAGGGGAGGCAGGCAAACCTGCTGGGGAGACTTGATTATGGGGGTCTGTATTAGCCAGTTTTGATCATTGGGGGAAATACAACACGCCCCATCCCCCCCCCCCCCTGTAATTTATGCTCATGGTCAAAAGCTTTTCCAAGGTATGTTAGCTTCCTGACCTCACCTACCCAGGTAAGCAAAACCATCCATCCATCCATCCATCCATCCATCCATCCATCCATCCATCATGGTCATGGCTTTGGAAGATGGGGGTGGAGCTTATCCTAGGCAGCATAGGACACGAGGGTGAATGGGCTGTATATGAAACAAAAGAGGCCGAACACAGGTCTCCTGCAACACGCTGCCACAGAAGAGCAGCATCCCCCCAAAGCATGACCCCAGTGACCTGGCCCACAGGATCCGGGGGGGGGGGGGGTACCGTGAGAGGCGTCTGTGTGGGCAGCGAGCGAGCGGCTCCTTCTCCCTGCCCCCTTAGAGTGGTCGTTCTGGAGGCAGCTTAAAAAGCGACCAAAAAAAGAGCAGAATTATTTATGTGACATTTGCATATCTGCCAAGGGCTCAGGCTGGGGGAAATTGTATTAGGGAAGATTAATACCAAGGCTTCTTTCACTCATAACACGAGCTTCACCCATTTACAAAGCCCCGTACTTGTCATCTTAAGTAAAACCGCAAAGCATAAAAGTGGAGTTTTACAGAGTTACGTAGGTAACCTGGGGGGACAGCCTTTTCCTCACCAAAAGTGGACTGCTAAGGTGCCCCTCCCATACGCCCCCTCTTCCTCTTCACTGCCATGAACACCGAAGCCTCTAAACATGGGAGGGGGGGTGCAAATAAAACCCGGTTCCCTTCCCAGGGCCCCATCAGAATCAATCACTTTCCACGTCGGCGCCCGACACACCCCAGAAGACCAGCCGGGAGATGGATGAGTCGCCGCTCCCTCCGCTTCGCCTGACAGCACCGACACCATGCCCTCAAGTAGCACCAGTAACCAGGGGATGGGCGTGTGCCTATGACATCACAATGGAGAGCTTCCGGGACAGAAGGCGGGACGGAATGCAGAAGGGAAAGCGTGCCTTCTCCCTCAAAAGCAATACACCGAAGTAATGGTCACGAGACCCCTATTAAACAGAGAGCTGACGGAATGTGCCGCTACACACAGGTTTGCAGGAAGCCCTTGACAGAGCAAACCCCACCACGAAATGTAGCCGTACTCCTCAGTCACCAATGCTATGCTAAGCCCGCACAGGCACCAGGCTTATATTTCTCAAAAGTGGGCCGTGTCCTTTCATCACTAACATTATTATTATTTAAAAATCACATGTAAACATCTGTGAACAGGGTAGTGAAGAGGGCAGCGGATGACTAGGAGGTCAGAGACGAGCTATGGGCTCAAATTTCAGTGAGCTAAGTCGGCCCAGCTATATGAATGATTCATTTCGGAGCGACCCATGTGCAACCCAAACCCGCACGTCGGCGATAAGAGATCTTGCAGTACCAGGTGGAGCTGTTTTTAAATAAAATACTGGGCCACGTCTTTGACGTTAGCTTCCAATTCTGGCTTGTTCGCCGCCCAATACACAAAGCGTCCCGTCACAAGCTGTTTGCACGACAGAGTGCACGCATCCTAGGTCCGTCCCTATTGACGACCCTCAAACAAAATGGTGACATTTTGATTGCAGCCTGCAAACTGTGCACAGGAAGGTAGAGGCATGTCTTTACCAGTATTATAGGCTTATCGTGTGTGTTTAGGGAGGTGGGGGGGGGGGAGTTTGGGACTGATTTGGTCTGTACTGATGCTGAGCCCTTGTGCACAAACACTGTATACAAGCTCACAGGGCAGGAATGGTTATTAATTGTTTAGCCAGCTAAAGACAGCTTCCCTGCAGTCTGTCAGAGGTCTTCCTCCCAAATGCCTCACTCCCTTAGTCAATATCAATGCTTTTATGTTCTGTCTTTGCAAATGGACTGTGCACACGCACATTGCAGCACCTCCTGCATTTCTCTTTTTTTTCCCGCCTTTCTCCAAGGCGACCTCCAAGCGAGCCGTGGCAGGCGTCCGCCCTGTCCTTCCTGCACGACCCTTCCCGCTCCGGGTTCCTCTTTCGTTTCCTTTGCTTTTTCTTTCCTTCTTGCTTCTCCATCTCTCCCCGCTGCCTTTAATCTTGAAGGTTGCAGGTTTTTCTTCTGACCTCCTCTGCTCCGCCGCACTCAGGTTCTGTGCAGTCAGGGGGTTCTCTTCCTTCCCGCGGTCCTAATGGCTGCTTTGTTCTCTTCCCAAGTGTCTTTGGGTCCACCCCCACTGACACCAAGTGTATAATAACCACAAGTGTAGGAC
>JAODKF010000022.1:17242853-17267176 GCA_026779585.1 Mormyrus proboscirostris | reverse complement strand
CCCCCCCCCCCTCCGCCATTACCTTGATTATTGGTTACAAGACAAACTTTTGCTATTCTTGGTTGGTCTGACATGGTAAATGAGAATTTTAATTGAGTGTCCAGCAGCAAAAGGATGCTATTGATCTTGTTGCCTTTGAGAAGAAGGTAGATCTATAATTAAACATAACCCTCCTTACTAGTGAATGCAGCTATGACATATGCAAGTTGTGATGATCTCCCTTCAACCAGGTGGCATCCCGCTGAGGTAACAAGGATAGATCTGATTTTAACTGTAATACAGATCAAATTGGGTTTAAACTGCAATGAAGACCAAACCCTCAGTGATTCTCCGATCCAGGTCAAATGGTAACAAAGACAGCTGAACACTTTTTAATAGCTAGATAAATATTTCTGGATGGATGGTGGTGCGTTTGGATTCTGCTGGAGTGCATATGGCCAAAGTGCCTCTTGGTGGGGTGCTGGGGCTGACCTCAGCCACCGTGTGGAGAGCCTGTGAACGTCAGCATGGATGGCCGGTAGGTGACGTCTTCACTGTTTTGGAATGGCGCGGTGAAACCCGAGTCTGCATCCAACAAGCTATATTAATTACACGTATGTTGGAAATGCTTATATTTAGACCCATCATATACTGTAGGCAATATTTTTCATCAACGTCTCCTGCATGCTGTGGATGAGCGTGGATGAGGTCAGTCCATTGGATTTTTTAATTGCCCAGGATTTGTCGATTTCGTACCAAGCCATAATGTGGGCAATTGAAGATTTCTATCCACTTTGATTCTGGGTGGGTGGGGGGCGATTTTTGCTGGCTTTCCTGGAGGTGTACTCATGTTGATGGTGGATTAGTGTGGATGTTTCTAAGAAAACTTCTGCTTTCGTGCATGAAGATAGATGGATTTAAAATTCATTTATATTCCCTTGCTGTTGGGCAAGCAGAGCATTATGTTTTATTGTATTAAGCATTTCCCTGTCCTCCATTCTCAGCAAACTTATTCAAAATAAAATGCGTGGGGCCCCAAATATGAGCACGGCTGAGAATCTCATGCCTGAATCCATGACAGTAAAATAGGTGGAGATATGAGACACCATCACACACTTGCATCGAAGTCCAGGGCAGTACATGAGGGGGAGCTTGATGGAGGCTTGTCATGTGACTTTTGGTCCCTCTGTTGACTTTATCATTATGTAATTACAATATTCAACTAAAGAACCCATCACATCAACATGCATTTTTTCATTTTTCCCAGTGAAGAAATATGTAAATATATGCCATGAAAGAGGTGATGGATTCTGGCGTAACGACCAGGGCTTGGCGGATATTGACAAAGCTTTTGTCTTCCGCTTCTTCTTCCAAATGGCCAAATGTTTTAAGGTTCTGTAAACCCTCACACAACAGCTTAAGATCACTGAATACTTGGAGGCCCTGATGATTCTGCTTCTAGCGTGAGCATTACGCGACATGCTGTAATGTGTCTGGGGTATTATGCAATGAAAACCAGTATGAGTTCAATATTTGGAAACTGGCAGTTGGCGAGTCATTGTCATTGTTCTTGGCGCCTCTTGATGGCACCGGAGCGTGAAATGGCAATTTCGGCATTGGATGAGGCACAAGTGAGGAAAAGCGAAATCTCCAAGGGGTTACATTTTCGAGGGTGCTCAGTCATACAAGCTAAGAGATTGGCCTGTAAGGATTTCTCACCCCATGAGTTTCAAGTGAAGGGCTCATAGTATTTTGGGGTGTGACATGCTTAACGTCATTTGCCTGCTGGGGGAGCTCCAGATCACCATGAGCACCCCAAATTTACGACTTACTTTTGAACACGAGGTCTAGGTGTTACTGTGATTCGACCTCCACTACCATTGACCTCCACTTCTCAGCTACGTGCTCACGGGCACACGCCCCACCTCTTCACTTCACACCACGCCCTGACCCCCCCCTCCCCCGCCATGGTCTGAATTCAGTTCTGCATCCCCGTCCTTGAAAATTACAATTGCTGCTAAAAAAAAAAAAACATTGCTGCTCTCGGCCAGCCGGTCACACATGAGTGCCGTCATAATGGTTTTCATGAAATAAACAACGCAGAACCTTCTACACGCATATGGAGGCACAGGGGGTCACGCTGCCGTCCCCGTTGTTACAGCCACTGACCTGGACATGTCCTGTAGTAAGTCTCTCAGGGAAGATAAATTATGATCCTTAAGAAGTTCTGGGCAAACACTTAAGCTGCACCCCACGGGCACCTTTTGGTGAAGTTGCCATGTAAATGCGCTCGTGGACCACAACCTGCTTCTACTACGACGAAGTTTGAAGGGTAATGGAAGAATTATTGTCAGGTATGTACTGTACTCCATGGTGTTTTCCTATCTGCCAGACCTCCCTTGTCCCCCCCCCAATAATCCACACTTGCCTTTTCCTTGAGTTGCCCTCCCCCAGCCTCATTCCACTCTCCTTTCCACCCCCCCAAAAGTTGGAATGATAATTCCAGGAGAAACCAGGCCCAGACCACTGCAGATGATCTACAGGTGTAAGAATGATGTTCACGTTCTCGGAAATACACCATTCAGGAAATCTGCTCGACACTTGTTTGTACATTAATTAGCACTCTTCTGTGTTAACTAGAGCATGTTTCATTGCACTTTGTCTTAGGCCTGATGTCTATGGCCTGTTTTAGATACTTATCATTCTGTCTGCGTTTGCTGCCTGGGGTACAGATGTGTGGCCTTGAGCAAGTTACATCAAGGAGAACGTCACAAGTTTCTTTAACTTTTCTCATCTAGATGTGAATATCCATAATTTTGGTACTTAGCACTACACCACCTTTATATCCACTCTGATGAAGGAATAATTTAAGAATACTTAGTCAACATCAAAAAGGTAGAGATAATTCTGAACTTTAAAACAACCATCCGTCGTCCGTAACTTATCGGGTACAGCAAGCCTGGAGTCAGGAAGCAGAGAGCACCAAACTGTCTGTCTGTCTGTCTGTGGTTTTCCATCATTTGTACAATTTTGGGGCGATCTTCAGCTCCCTCTGCAGCATTTTTTCTGCTTCTTGCAAACTCTGTTTCCTGGTACATCTAATTGACTCAAATAATTTCCTCATCATTAGTGCTGGTCAGAAATAAAGACTGTATATCATGTCTCGGATGAATTATGTCTGTAGGATGAAGCTGCTCCTCTTTGTAAGACTAATGTAATTCTCTGACTGGGCTTCATTTCATGTTATTATCATTTCTTTCTTTCTTTAGTTCATTTATTTCATTTATTTCCTTCGTTCTCTCTTTCAAATGTGTATCTTGCACTGCATTAGCAGATAAGCCACAACTTTGCTATAATTATTTCATCGAAGGCTACAAAAATAAACTCTCAGTGAATAGAGTGACTGGACAATGCCGAAATATGCTCATTAGCATCCCCTGCAATTTGCCTGCTAACTAACACCATCCGAAGGAGGCTTATCCTGCTTGGCATCACCGTCTAGCTCTGAGAATTAACAGCTAAATGTCTCAAATTATGAGCTGAACGTCCCTTCAGCTGTGTTACTAAGACCTTTTCCTATTTTTTTTCCCTCAAGTTTACATAAAAAAATAGTAATAAAGTGCTCAGTGGTATGATCCACAGACACTGACCTCCTTTGCTAAAGGTCATTGCCATCATTCTGCAGGGTTCTATTTGCCATCCTGGGGAAGACAAGGACCATCTCAGTCTGTGTTTCTTACGACCCATCCGACTGTTTTCTCATAACCCCAGCGACTCCCAGTCCTTAGTGAAGTTCTTCTAAAACTGGTCCTCTGGGACTCACAGCCAGTCCACGATTCCCTACCCAGAGCTGGGAGGAGAGAAACAGCGTGCCGTGTGACAGGGAGCTGGGAGGGAGCAAAAACATGGATCATCTGTGGATCCCGGAGGACTGGGCCGGGAAAATACTGCCTAGGAGGAATTGTGATGCTTCATCATTAAGTCTTGTGTCGTGCAAACTCATTATTCAGGAAAAAATAATGACAATTGCACAGACCACTGACAAATCTGCAGTCGTGCACATACATCTCAAACGCCCCACATTAGCTATGCTTTTTAATGAAATCCGAGGGTTATTTATGGAATCTCACATCTCCCCATAGGTTGGGGGGGTCATTTACACCTTTCAGTAAATGCTACGGCACAGAACATGTGCAGAAAGAGAATTTAAGCCCCATGGCAATTTACAAATGACCTGCCAGTGATCCTCTGTGTTACAACATGAGAGCTGGCCAATCCGCCCAGCATACAACCCCCTAATGGACCATGTGGCCACTATCAGGCCAACGAGGTGAGGAATCTGTACCTCCAGCCCCTGCTGGAGGCCCCGTTTCCCGCGTAGGGAATGTCCTTTATGACTCTGTATCAGGAATTATGACTTTGCTGTCTGATCCTAGGAGGATGGGGAGTCAGGACTCTGTCTTTATTCATCACGTATTCCCATGCAGTGCTGCAGTTGCCTATTATATGTATATATATATATAAAAAAAAAAAAAACAAAACACTTTTGCTGCATTTCTATATACTCATGAGCATCAGGGGGGCATGGATATGCTGGAAGATTCTGGGGGCCCAGCAGTTCACAGGGGCCCCCAAACCTACTGTCAGCTCACTTAAGCAGGGGTCCAACATGGTGTTTTGTCGGGGGGAGGGGTGGGGGCTGAATTCCTCGTCACGCCCCTTGTCTGCACTAAAGTGAACCTCAGACCATGTGGTTGGGCTGGATCACGCCATTAATTTAAATTCACAGGCTGACTAAGATGGTACTTAGAAATACTTATTAATTTTTAGAAAATTTTTTAGAACTGCGTAAGCTAAACCTCCGTCAGTGAGCGTATGGGGGGAGGGTGCAGCTTGAAGGATTTTCCACCAACTCCCCCGAATGTATCCTATTGCACCGCTTCCCTCTCTAGATAGGGTTCCCGCTACCCATATGCGCAGAAAAAAAGAGTCAGTCGGAATCTGAGCCTGAGTGCCCCTACACGACATCTCTCTCAGTCGCACGCACCTAGACGTGTATTCCCCCTGAGCTGTCCGTCACCTTCCTCCAGAGCGATGACCTTGGATAATGCTCACATGGCCGGCTTTCCCATCACCTCAGCCCTCGGGTGGCGTGAGGGCTACGTTTCGGGAGCGGCCACAGTGATGCGCTGGGTCGTCGCATGTGCTGACACTTTCTTTTCCTAACACAGTATCCCTGGAGATGTACGGGGGACTCCAGTTAAATGGCCGATGGAAGAATAGGACGGAACCTTATTGTACTTGACAAATGTTGAGATCCACATGAGGGCATCCAAGTACCACAGCCTGATATTCAGCATCAACAGCACAACACTGGGGACGTGCATGCTGGCTAGTGTGATCTTATAAATACCAGTGTCATCTTACCAAAAAGTTGCTTTAGTCCATAACGGTTCTTGCAGTTTGTAAACCGAGAAGATGAAACCATGAGCAGCCCACTTAAACAGGGGCCAATGCCTCCCGACGGTTAAGGACATTCGGCATAGTGCACACCTACACCCGAACAACCAATGAGCAGTTAGTTGGCGGCATCACCGTAGCAACCCACCAGGCTCCGCATTGTGTCATCTCTTTCGTGTGTTTTTCAAAAAAAATTGTGATCCCATAAGACGGTGAAGACATTTGATTGTACAGTTCCAAAATGGAGTGTGGGTATTTCAGTAGGGATTTATGCTAAGATAAATCCTTGAATAAATTGTGTGTTTACTGAACAACAGAGGACATGAGACTGCCCAGATTCAGTACATAAATCAATCTGGGTAAAGGGCATTTCACTTTCAAAATGAATTTCTCTTAAGTCGAGTGTACTTACATTTATTTTTTTGATAGGAGGCACAATTTTTCATTATTGACAAAATCTAAAGGCAATATAATTAAATCAAAAGAGAAACGCTATATAATCCTAAAGTGATTAAAGCCCATTATCATCCCACCATCCAATAAAATGCAACTAGTATTTCTCAAAATAACTGTAGACTCCATAGATCTACAATATTAACTTCAGTTAGTTAACTTATAGCTAGTTATTAACATCTGCCAGGAACGTTCCCATGGCCCTTAAGTCCCAAAGGCATCTGAGAAAGGTGCTGATGTCACCTACGGTCCTCAAATCCTGTGCAGGTGTGCAATGGAGATCCGGAAATTGCAACTGTACAGCAAAGCACTGTAGAGGGTAACGAATGTAGCGAAGAACATCACTGTCACTCCTCTATCTGCCATTGAGGGCATCTACGCCCCGCACTGCCCCTCAAAAGCAGATCACACCCCAAAGGACTCCAGTCATGTACTCTTCTCCCTCCTCCCCTCTGGCAATCGGTTCAGGGCCATAAACACCCGGGACGTCAAAATTCAGGGACAGTTTTTATCCAAATGTCATAAGACTACTCAACAGGCACTGATTTACATTGAATTTTAATGCTAATACAGCCACACTGTCATTGTTACATAACCTGAATACTGCTGCAGTCACTCACCGCTTTATCTCACCTCATGCTGTAATACTGCACATATTACAGGGTTGTACTTAGTGACTATGGTTGCTATTTATTGTTATTTATTGTTCTCCGTACATCTGCTATGAGTCTGTGGGCTGAGACGCATTTAACTGTATTTGCTACACGTGATGATAAAACTTTGAATCCCACGAATGAAATATGCTCAAGGAAGTATATGAACTAAGAAAAGGATTTAAAACTATCTGTTGTGACTTTGCCTCTACCTTTTTTGTGTCACTCCAAAGTGTGAAACTTTGGAAAACGGACATGTCACCTTCATACAGAAAGAGCACAAAAACATTTCTTAATAAAACACTGCCGCTATGCTTCCTTAGATGAATGTTAGCACAGGAGAACATGTACAGACCTTGTCAAAATGGAGAGGTCAAGTACAATCAGTTTCCTCTATTTTTTTTTTTCTTTATTCAAATAATATCTCAGTCTTTTGGATTATCTATGTATACTGGGTTTCCTTCAAATGAATCTGGAAAAAATATGCATTATTATAAAAAGAAAAAATGTCTTGCACATCCATTATAGCATATATAATCTTAGTCAATATATAAGTGAAGAGTTCACCTGGATGAAAAATTAAGTTCTACAGAGATGGTGCAGCATTGGTATATTAATCATGGCAGGAATGAACTGATTTTGGATTTATAACGTGGATTTAAAAACCGTGGTTTTGGTGATACCGTCATATTTGACATTAAATGTCAAAATGCAAAGCTCTCTATAGTACTCATAAGCCACAAAAGAATCAATATCACACCGAGATAATTACAAAAAGCAAGGATTAAATCCCTCAAAATGAAATGGCAGGCAAAATGAAGTGAGAACGCTTTCAGATTGAAGGATCATTTCAGCACATCGAATGGCAAGTGTATCAAAATAAAGTCAGTCATGTCACTGTTCCTGTGCTTGGTTTAAAGCGCTTTGGCCTGGTGTCAATGTCAATTATTAAGAGCAATAGCTTCCTACCTGAGAGGGTGTGAGAGAATGGAAATGGACTGGACACCAAACAGAAGGAAATGTGAGACTCGGCACTCCATCTTGTCTCATCAAAACTCGACATCTACATCACCCCCTTGCAAAAATCAATCTTTCTTTTTTTGCCGAAACACATGGTTTTTAAGCCTGGAAAATGCACCTAATAAGATGCATGTAAGAACCATTAAACTAGTATTGCTGTCTAAGGTCAATTCCTGCCATAAAACTGAAGTGTACTTGTGTCCTCTGAGGGGAAAGTGGTTACATTACTTACAAGAAGACTAAGGAAATTCTGGAGGAATGTCACAATATTTGAAACCAGAAAAATAAAAAAGAAACCATCAAGTCCATTTTGCACAGAAAAAATATCAGCATAAAAATGCAATTACAAATGTTTTTCTTTTATTAGTATTGTCAAGTCACTTAATAGACTTTAGACCGCATGACTACAAGGGGCACTATTATCGTGTATATGTTTGGTTTGACTGAAAAATGTCATCTGTACCAAATATGATTAAGCACTGAGTACCAGATTCCAGCATCGGAAGATGAGGCCTTTATGACTGTGTCCCCACTTCCTGTAAGGAGTCTCACAAAACACCAGATATTTCCTTTTTTCAATTTCTCTCCCACACACAGTTTAAAATGTATATTTTCATCGGTGTAAAGTTTGCCAGCCAATTGCACATTCTGTTACCAGAGAGTGCCAAAAAATCTTTATCATTTTTTTTTACCTGTGCTGAAATTGAGTAAATTCCAAAAATTGAAAAGCATTATGTTTACAGCACTGAATGTACTCAGGTCAGTCTTGCAGACCACATTTTGATGCAATTGTACTCAAATCATGAGTTTCATAGTTTGCTAGGTATGATAAAGAAACTATCACCTTAGCAAAGTAACACACCACTTGTTTCAACGGTAATTATTACAAATCTCTGGGAAACTTGATGCCTTGCAAATATACTAGTTAATATTATGGTTTAAGTGTTTATGAAATGGTTGCAAACATGGCATTCACAAGCTTCACGTTTCGATATCATATCTGTGGGAATTTTGATGTTCAATCCAATTTACATACAGAAGGTTGCATATTAACATGTGGAAACTACATCGACAAACATCAGATTTCTTATTTTAATTGTGTGATATGTTTAGCAATCTATAATGAACACTTTAAATTGAGAGAAATGGGCTGACACCTAAAATCATTTGAAAACAACCAAGTACACATTTTACACGAATATAGATGATTTGAAGCTGTCAGGATCAGTCCTTGTTTTGACCCCTTGATCAGACCCCTGTCTGTTCCCTGTTTGGCCAGCAGGTGTTGCTGGCCATCCTGTGTCCTCAACTCCTAGTGTGTTTCACTGTTCCCCCAGCTTTCGTGTGGCTTAATGGGTTAAATGAATGGCTGTCATCTAGATTTCCCTTTTGTTGTGGCTTCACTGGCCAGCCTCATTATGTTTGTGTTTTCTTTCATTTTTGTCTTTTTGATAATTCCTGTTGTGTATTGGTGTATTTTTGCGTGGGTCCTCGTTCGGTACCTTTGTTTGTTGTGTCTAGTTTTATTGTGTTCTGTTTTGCATATGTTCCCAGTGTCTCCCAGTGTTTGAATCTATTTATTGACTTCACCTCTGTTCATAGTAATTGTTACTGCCCAAACCTTTAAACTTTCTCATATTACGAATAAGAAATATACACTATACGAAATAATTTTAAAGATTTGGTGGCGTGCAGTAAGCAGCATAGTTCCATTGTCAGGAAACTACAAAACATATAATTATGCCTTTGTGGGCGTGTCTTACTCCGAAGAGGGCTGGTTAGAGAATGGCATCTGCCAGCTTTGTGAAAACACAAAGTAGCTCTGGGAAAGTGAGTCAGGTCAGTGAAAAGGGCCATAGGTCTGAAATCACCAGACATCTTCTGCCTCTGATGTTTTAAAAATTAATTTTGCTACCACAGAACACAGCAGTGAAAGAGGGTTCAGGTTTGTTTGTGTTTAATGTAACAGTAATCATTTATAGCCTTCCTGGATATGGTAAGAACTTCCATCCCTGTGTGACAGTTATTGAAGGTCAACAGGCACGGAGGCACTCTCAGTGTTCTGGTGTTCTTGCTGACCTCCTCGACGGTTACAGTGGCCGTGTTGAGGACTAGAATAGTGTGCAGACAAAACCAGTGAAAATGCCCTCAAAGCATACAGCAGAAATGTGGATGAGTGTATACATCTCCTCCTCCTTGTTTATATATTTTCTTAACATATTTGTGTGGTGAAACAGTGTGCAATTCTGTGTGTATTCCTATCTTTTCCTCACATTCTTTCTACCACATCTACATATAGGTGTTTCTTGGCGCCTCATACAGTACATGTGGGTGTTACTTCACATAGATGTGTCTCACATGGCCTCAGTGAGGAGTTACAGTATCATCCAGCTAGATACTGGAACACAAGTATAAAATATCATCATCAGTGCCAACAAATCAGACAGTCCAGCTATTTATACAACACAACACAACAAGTTGCCACAGGCACAAAAGATGGGTAAAATGAAAACATTGACTCTCTCTGCTGTGTAATGATAGTTTGTGTTTTACATGGTAACAAAAGCACAGCTATTCTCTTCATTTTCAGTTCCTCCACTTTGATGTTAGGCTGACAGCAATCCTTCCCTCTTTCATTTTAATCCCCAGAAATATATCTTGTACATAAGACACCCAACATGGTGCATGGCAGCTCTGCTGAATCCATGGATGGGAAATTAAGAACGGTGTACGTCTGAAAGTGACCTACACTTCTCCTCAGAGGCGAGCTACACTAAATCTGTAGATGTAGGGTAAGAGAAACTAGATCTGTGCTATAGAAAGAAACAACTCTGATAATTATCACCTACACATCTTATGTGATGAGTGAATGACTTGGCTAGCAATGGGTAGAGGTTAAACTTTTACTCTTACAGAGCATGAAAAGATTAAAGGTGGGAGGTTCCATCAACCAAAAGCACCTTCAAACATCTGAAAGTTGGGGGTCCTGCTTGTGACCTTTGTTTGCTGCAATTTCCATGCTGATAAACTTTAACTTGTGCCAAGAAGTTGAAAGGCTGCCAAACACATCCACCTCCGAATGCATGCCCATTATTTCCGTCAGCCCTGGCCCTTAATTAAAAGATTAAAAAAGACTCCATTTTGACACTTTAATTACCTATTTCAGAATGCATTTACTCCAGTAAATTACTTTGGCTCAGACTCCCAACAGCCTTTTGTCATATCCGGTATAGAATCCAGTTACCTGCACACAGGCCTGGTCAATCCTCGCAGCCCCATCCATTCTCAAGTGATTCCTAGGCTTGGTTAATATCTTGAGGTTGGGTTCTACCTACTCAGCCTTGGCACTCTGGTTCATAGTCTGGTTTTCTGATTTTCTATTAATCCTCTGATTTGGATCTGTGGTTTGGATCTAGTGCTTCCTAGTCTTGCCTTTTGGTTTGTTTGCTGGTTTAGCTTGGTGTCTTAGATACTAGATACTAATCACCTGACCTACTTTATTCCATCAGCTCTGTCAGTGATATCCATTGGGGGTTGAGTCCTTCGTAGCCACCTCAAATACATACCTCGCAGTGAGAGGCTGTCAGCACTGAGAGTTCAGAGGCAGGCCAGCTGAAGGGGAGACGATTGACAGGCAGAAGACCCGATGTGGCAGCTTGGGATGTGTCTGGGACTATATGGTGTTCAGAAGCTGGGTAATAAAGTTTGATTTTTCTGTAACTCTGCCATGTTGTTGTGACACCTTTGGTTTTGATGATGCTAAAACTCGGGTCCTCTCTGACCGCAGTTAAATAATCCGGGGCTGGTTCTCTGCAACTGAAAGCAATGAGATTGAATTCATTCAAAAGATATGGTTTCACTGGCACAGCTAATGGAGTGATTTGCGAAATTTCACAACCCAAATATGGGAGGCATCTTTAGTGGGACTATAGGAAGACACCTTACCTTTCAGAGCCTTGTCCAATCTGATGTGATGGAAGATCCTCTATGTTTTTATTTGTTTGTTTGTTTGTTATATTTTTTTGTCCAAAGCAATATACAAGTAAGGAAAGACTGGGGTTAGAGAGGGCATGGACAGCCAACGTCCCTGGAACAGTTAGGGTTAAGGGTCTTCTTCTTGGGCCGAATGGTGATATGATTACTCTTTTGGTGTCAAAATTTGAGCCCACAAGCTTACCGACATTGACTCAGGTTCCTAACCTATTGAGCTACACAACAGCCCGATTACAGTGACACGACACCGTACTGCACGCTGAAGTTCTCCACAAAGGTACACCATTACTGTAGGTCCTACTTCTAGATGCCGCAGTAGTTCCAATGTAGTCCAGGTTAAAGAAATGTACACATCATGCACCATGCGCAACACAGAATGTGCACTTTTTTTATTTATTTTTTTTAACAATGATTTGGTGGTGAAGAAAACCTCTTTATATTATGTTTAAAGTGTGTCAATTTGTACAGTGCAGGAAAGGTGATCCAAAAACATAACGCAGATGAGAAACTGTAGTGGCAGTGTGCTCCCCTAACCTCAATCCACTTTCTGCCGGGTGCTGTGTCGATGAGAAACAGGGTTAATTTGAGCTTATGGAAATCTGTTTTATTTCAGATCAAGGACCTGCTCCTCCCTCGCCTGCTGTTTTGTAAATTTACAAACAGTCTGAAAGGAAAGAAAAATCTGAAAATTTGGAAATTCATTAGAATTTCTCAGTTTCTGCTCCTTTAAACTGATGCGTTTTACTAATTAAATACTCTCACAGTATTTCAATGATCGATGATAAATTTTCATATTATCTTACAGAATCCATCCATCCATCATCCATCTATCCATTCATCCATCCATCTTCCAAAACTGCTTTACCCAGTAGAGGATTGCTCACAGCAACCCATCACAGGCTTATATAAAAGCGCATTCATTTAATATGCAATTTATACCACTGTATAATAAAGAATGATTTAAGAGATATACAGTGATGAGATTGATGTTATACATGGTCAGCAAGGTAAAATGAGAAGCTACTTAATATTTCATTCTGCATCTTGTAAGGTCATTCACGGTAAGATTTCCTCCATGCAGAAGCCATTTGTGGTGGGAAGTAGCAACATCTGTTATCTTGCTATAAGGAGTATTGACTACAGTGACCTTTTCTGCACATCGTATTTATGCATGAAGTCAGTTTATTCCTAAAAAAAATCCATTTTTACCTAACAATGTTACCAGAATTTGATGAATCGAGGTTCTTTTGTAGTGAGAAAATACTACATTCTGTTCTTAAAATAATAGGAAGCATTTCGTTTAACTCAAAATCCATGCAATTTTATTTGCTATAATGTTACAGCCAAAATGTAATTCAACAGTGTACTTATATGGTACCATCATCCAAACTTTGGTAGTTATACTGCAGTTTTATTACTTTTTATTATACCTCCAAGGATCATATTTTCGAGAACATATTTCTTTATCGACCAAATAATACGCTTTACTCAAAAGGTGAAAATCCAATAATCACCTGGAATCTGCACCATCCTTATGAATCTGTATCAGCCCAACTTGCGTTTAATTGTGGGAGTTTTACTTATGGATGGCAAAGTACAATTTTCATTGAATTTGACATGTTTTAGCTGCCAGTAACTACCGGTAAATCAGTCAGCTTGATCCACACTATGAGAGAAGTGCATACTGTACAACCACTGTGGATTGACACATGTTGGCAATATTTATAAAGGAGAAAAACACATAAACATCCCCATACCAGCAAGGAGATCATTGTCTGTGCAACTTTGCGTGACATTCTTCAGTGATGTCTACTCATTCTACGGGAGTTTTTCACCTCTCAATAAGATTTTATTGAAATAAGTTCCATTTCACATTTACATGTTTCATTTTTGTTAATCCTGGGGTGATAGTGTATAATATTTTCACTGTAGAAGGGTATAATTGCTCTATTTTAATCAGCAATGAGAATTAACTATTTAAACAAAACATGGAAGACCTGAAAAGCCATCATGGCGTGTAGTTATATTACATTAGTAAGGTAAGGCTTGAAAATCTATTTCTGTCAATGGTAAGGTTTTCCATATCCATTCATAGGTTGCTACTGGTGCAGGATCACCCTGACCAGTAATCACTGTGTCCGTGACAGGAGGGAGGCTTTGTCTGACAATGTAGTCAATCACACCGTTGCAGACAGACACAGAGTGTCAAGCTGTTACGGAACTCGTCGCCTCTCAATGGCTGTAGCTTAGTTAGTTCAAGCACATTTTTATGGGCTGCTGTTGGTTTTGAGTTCATATTTTCAAAAAAATATCATCATACCCCAAAATCACTTGCGACTTCCAATATAAACTTGGGGCCTGTCCCAGGTAGTCCATTGTTGGGCCCACAGGCACAATCATACACCACGAGATGCTCATTAGCCAAACCGCAGGTCTTTTTACTGCCGAAGAAAGCCTACATGGCGTGAGGAGAACATGAGAACTGCACACCTACAGGGAGAAGGTGGGATGCAACCCACAAAGGTGCTAATGGGCGACCCTCTGCGGTAAGGAGTAAGTGGAACAGGAATATATATTTTCTTGATTAAATGAAAAAAAGAAACTGGAAACCCATCATGGTGGCTAATTAGTAGAAAAAGAAAGGAACTATACAGGGACAAACGCTTATCTGTTATCACAGGGTCTACTTACAGCGAAAGCCAAGCTGCTAGTCACAGGGAAGGGCGACCTCACAGCAGGCAGGTGAGAAGGATGGATTTAGGTGGGCTCAGTCTCTCTGGAGTCCACATTACCCCGTCCACATCCCCTGTCTGCTCCACACTTCCTCTGTCCTGCAAAGAAATCCAACACGTCCTTAGAAGAACCCCCCAGCTGACTCAAAACGTTCTGTCTCACAAATCCTGGAGATGCCCCTTGCCATAGCAATAAGAAAGCCTCCTCTGATCTGAAGTGGGTCATTCCCTTGACCTCTGCTGGGCGACAGCCAACATGTCCAGGAGATGTCTTTTGGACGCGAGCGTGACGAGGTCACACTTACCATACAAATGAGGTTGCCATATTCACAGCAACTTGTCAATATCCATTGAAATAAAGGCTGGCACCCTATTGCAGGTGTCACTGTTAATCTGGATTTTTGTGCAAACAAAGACTCTCTTACACTAAAGAAGGTCCCACACTGAGCTATTGATATAACATGGGAATCTAATTCTATTAGAACTGGACATTACCTCATATTCCTCAATTATTAATCACAGATAATTAAGGAAAGGCACGTGTTTTTTTTTTCTTCTGAGAAACTTGTCTTGTCTGAAAACTCATTCATTCGTTCATTTTCCAACCCGCTTTATCCTATTGGGTCGCGGGGGGTCCAGAGCCTATCCCGGAAGCAATGGGCACGAAGCGGGGAACAACCCTGGCTAGGGGGCCAGCCCATCGCAGGGCACACTCACACACTGTTACCATTCACTCACACATGCTCACCTACGGGCAATTTATTAACTCCAATTAGCCTCAGCGTGTCTTTGGACTGTGGGGGGAAACCCGGAGTACCTGGAGGAAACCCCACGACGACAGGGAGAATATGCAAACTCCACACACATGTAGCCCAGGCGGTGACTCAAATCTAGGTCCCAGAGGTGTGAGGCAACAGTGCTAACCACTGCACCACCATGTCGCAAATATTACATACTGTAAGAATGGGGTCAAGATTTGAGCTAGGGGGAGGGACTTGGACGTGTGGGGGCGGGGCAAAGTCAGAGACTGGGCCCATTCATTCACCTCACCTTGGCCTCATAGCCAGTCACATAACTTTGGGCAATTTGTCTTCCTCAGGTCCAGGCACATGCCTGGATCTGATTCCAGATCCCGCAGCCTGGTGCTGATGCAATAACATCTGTCCGTAGCCTCCCCCCCCCCCCCAACCCCACCATCCTGTCAAACTCCTTACCAGTCCCTTCCCAGAACAGAATAACATTCCGATTCTTTCATCCCGTCTCCGCGTTACGTGGTTCTGTCGCATGCGTCTTTGTAGTCCCGCTCAATGCACATCATACATATGCATAGGAATTTTGTACACATCAGCTCGCTTCATACGTTCCGACTCAGAGACTCACTGCGAAAGGTGCCATGGTCAGAGTGGAGTATATATCTATGACAAGGCACTTCGGCAGACAGAGGAAGCACTCCTACTCCGAAGAATTTATACCAAAATGCTAATTTTATTTATGGGACCATGTTCAGCCACCACCCCACATGGTCTGTATCTGGAAAGGGAATATTTTAAAGCACTACACTTTCTTCTTGTTCTCTATAGCTGCCTCCAGACTCCATATACGTCTATTCCTACCTTCCCCCAGCCCAGCTGTATTTCCTCTTCTCCTAGACCACCAGCCTCACCTCCCGGCAGTTAGGAGCGCAGAGTTATTCGCCTCTGCAAATAGCCTGGCGGATCCAGGGCTTTCAGGCTGAATTGGTTGATGTATTGGGGCATGCCTGGTTCAATTGGCCATGGAACATTTTAAAGGCAACTGGAAAGTTCCACTGTTTTGAAAACGAACTGCCCCATTTGTGTGGAAGCCATGGGCCCAGAAGTCACTTCAGCTCCCCAAACTCCCCTCCAGTGTTCTTTGATTGGTCACACCCAAGAAGGATGGAAATCATGAGTTCAACAATGAGTTATGAAGGGATGCTTTAATGAAGAATGGGCTTCCTCACCGGGCCTCAGACAGATGCAGGTCTGTGGCCTGAGACCACGACATGGACCGACTGTGGTATCTGCCGCTCCGGCCTTTTCTCTCTTCGTGTGTTAAAAAAAATAAAAATAAAAAAAATCCCAGAACTAAGCTTATTAACATTCTGGAGAGCTAATTAATACCCACTGAAGGTTTCACCTTGACATTCAGACACAAATTAGATGAGGACAATAAGTACATTTGTCTGTTAGCAGGAAGAACTTTCCCATAAACATATAACGGAATGATCTATTTTACAATTTTGTTAACCACCTTAAAAGAAAAGGCAGAAAAAAATCAACCGACCGAAAAATACTAGATATTGTATTACTCTTAATGAACATACGTAGGTATGAACACAACAACAAAGTTAAGTGTGGATCCTATATTTGCAGATATGTAAATATAAAAAATAAAACTACTTTTTCAATAGATTAATAAATGAAAAACCATCTTACAGTAATTGAGCTGCAGGTGCATGTGGACACTAGAACAGAAGAAACGGCAGCATGCTATGTTTCGCACGGCTTTGGCCCACGGTGTGCAGCCCCTCCCCCCCCCTCACTGTAACTGAGCCTCCGGAACGAACACTTGAGCCCGCACCCTCCGTTTGGCAGAAGTCACGCGTGTACACGTCTGCTCGTGGAGAACGAAGGGCAGGATGACTCATCTGACCATATGACTTTTTTTTCCATCGCACAGTAGACCCCCTGTTTGTGTTCTTTGCACCCTCCTCCCCCCCACTCACTTATGTGCATTTTTAAGCACAATCTGAGGTTTGCGTAGTATAACCCAACCGTGACGTCCCCACTGTGATGCGTTCCCGATGTATTGCACTTGGTAGAATTGCCTCCTCAGTTTGCAGTCATACGTTTGTTTCCTGTTAGTTTTGCCTCAAGGTTTCTACCAACGCACGACTGAGGGGTATGTGCTCATATTCACTGTTGACCCCCACTTGATGTTGTTCCCTCAGTTATCAGTGCCAGCATCACAGAAACACAAAGGTATTCAAACTGTGGGATGCGCTCCCCTGGTGGATAATGAAGGAATTGCAGGGGGGACAGTTGAGGAAACAAACAAACAAACAAACACATAACTAAATAAAATTAACAGAGAACTGTATAGGGGTTTCAGGTGGGGTACACCTATTTCGAAATTGCAACTTTTAGAAATATTTAAAATAGAGACTTGCAGTGTCCAAAATCTCTCTAGATTTGACTAAACTGTGTGGAATAAAATAGGCACATTCTTCCCATTGGGCAGCAAGGTAAAGGTTATTTGGGGTCAGGGTGGGTAGGGGGTGGAGTCAGGACAGATATATCAGTCAAACCTCATGACTGAAGATGATGATATTTGGTATTTGAGACCACGATTACCGAAACTGTGTATATGGAGGTTCCACCGTACAAGTGACCCTAATTATTCAACGCACAAACCGTATTCATGTGGAAGCTGGTGTTTTCTGGTCAGCTATTTCCTGTCCTACCCATGCACCTATCGAACTTTTGAATACCTCAGACAGCATCCTCATGCTGAAGCAGAATGACTAAAAAAAAACCCAGAAATGAGTCATATCAATCATGGGAGCCTATAATGGAATCACTTTCCAATTAATTGCAAAGCTAATGAAAAGTCTAACAGCTGCTTTCAGACTCTGGTTCTTTCATTGGCTTCCAGATTAAAGTGTTAACATCTGCTGCTTTAGTGACTCGCCAAAGCACTGACAAGCAGGAGAGGCACCTTGTCTGCTGTGGCTGGGACATTTGTAGCTGTCAATCCCCAAGAAAAATGGAACAAAAAGGAAAATGGGCTAGAGGCAGTGTGTGGGGCCTGACGAATGTTGAGTCATTTGTTCCTTCCAGTACTTTTGCACAGTTTATTTCCAGCTATTACAATCTAAAATGACTGAACAGGTTTCATGGAACATTGAGTTGAAAACCAACATTCTCTCTCCTTCTTCTGTTTCTCTCTGTCTGTTTCTCATCATTTTCTATATCTTGTTTCTGTCACATAAATAGTATCCAGTATCCATTTCATTCTTTGTGTTGTTTTATTTAATTATTTATCTGGACAGGCTGCAAGCAACAAATTCTAGATGATTGCTTCATTTTCAATGCTTTTAAATAAGGATACTCTTAAGGAAAGGAGAGTTGAGACTGAAGATTGATTGATCCTGGGGTCATTTCTGTCCAAGCACCCATCGGCAGAAAAGTTTTCCATCTTCAACGCCATTCAGCCTGCTAAAAAAATTCACCCTCCTCTGTTGGAATTGCTCGCTTGACAGCCACTGATCGTATAATCAAAGATGATGTTGAAGAATCGGGCTTTGAGACTGGCTTCTTTGCCCGATGATGTCAATAGATAAAGTATGGAGCCTTTGGGTCTGGGATGTTTGTTACCAGTAAGATTGATGATGGCTTTAGTTGTCTATGAATGGCTCTACTTATCTTTGCCTCCGTGGGGGATTTTATCAAACCACTCATCCAAATGTTGACTGACCATATCTTGAACAATGTGGCGATAATTCTAGACATCTAAAACCTCTTTGAAATAGAATATCGTCTTATAGACGGAGAAAGAAATCAATGAAGTCAGGTAAAAGTAATTCGCACACCACTGTTGTTGTAATGATTGCAATGGGGGCTGTGATGTTGGGATTCCACAGTAAAATGTAACATTTCATCTGCAAAAGTGGCACAATGAGGCCTTGGAAGCGACTCAGAAATGATTTCCCATCACCCCTGTGAATGACGGCTGGCACATGGCATCAGGGAAGCCACGCGACCCTTGAAGTGCCATGCCCACCAATCAGTCGTGGGGTAATTATTTCAGAGACAACTCTATCACGTTGGTGTTTGCCGAGGCTGGTGCCCCCCCCCACACTCCCCCACCAGACCTGATGGCTTGTGTAAATGAGATTAATCCTCAACACTCTGGAAGACGCCGCTAAAATGGGGAATACTGAAGTAACGTCAGACGAAGGTGGGGAGGGTCATTGTAGCTGCGCGGGTGCATGTTTTTAGAAGGGTGGATGGATCTTTACCCTTCTCCATGCTCATGAGGAGGTCCTGCTTCCAGACTCTGGTACATCTGCTTCCAGGTGAGGCGAACACAGCATGCAGAAACTGCGTATTGACGCGGGGGTTGTGAAAAATACAGGTTTTGTGGGGACTGGGAACAAGTTGGGGGGGGGGGGGAGGCGATTCATCTTCAAGTCTGAGAAAAAGAGGCTGGGATGTCTTTGCAGTGATAGATGGTCTTGCCATAAAACAGAGAAGCTCAGGCACTGCGCTCTCCTGCTCCAAGGGCCGTCTCAAGGTCACCATAAGGAACAGATAAATGATGAAACGGCTAAGGAGCAAAGATATGTGCTTATGTGCTTGTATGTTGGCTGCCTGAGTAGTTCTACTTATTTATATATTTCTGTCCCTGAGTATCGCCTTTGCTCCCCGAGGCTATGAGTTTGCAGTTTTTTTGTCACAGCTCAGATTAGACTATCTCTGTGTGCACATGGCTGACTGGTCTCCGTGGGCTGGAGCCATTTTTTCGCATTCTCTCAGCTAGAACATTTTTATTTCTGTCGAGATCGGCTGCCCCTCACCCCCAGCGTCACTGACCACCCCTCCACGGGTGACCTGTAAATGAGGGAGTGTCCGCACCATATGCCCCTTTGGGCTTTCCGGGTGCCATGCCGGCTTTTTAAAGTCCCTCCTGGTGACAACACTGCCACCCACAGCACGTTTGAGGCTGCACGTGGCTCGGCGGGTGATGTCTGGTTGCTGGTTCGAACTGGGCTTCGGCAGAATAGTCGCAAGCATGCGGGCCCTTGAGCGAGGCCCCTAACCCCCCAGCGCCATGGGGGCCACTGCAGGTGGCTGCCCTTCCCTGCCAAGCTCGCTCTCACCTACCTGTATGTTATGGAGACCAAGATGGGGTAGTTAAAAGGAGAATTTCCCCATGGCGTTCAACAAAGTGTCACTTATTTTACTTTTTATCTCACACCCACCCTCACCTATTCATGCATGCGTAATATGCCAGCTAGGTTTTCTGTAGAATCATTCATATATATGCTTCTTTATCTGTGTATCTCTGTTCTGATTTCTGTGTGTGTAGAGTAGGGTAACAGTGTTGAAATCTGCCTGCTATCGTCGCCGGGGAAGCCCATTCCTCCGCTCAGCCTCTCAGAGTAATGCCCATTTTTTGTTGTTGATCGGTAAGTACAGTAGTACTGAATGCACATTCAGAGACGCCCTTTATCGTGGCAGTGCCCATTTTACATTCCAGCGCTGTAAGCATCAGTTTTGGCTTGTAATTGTTCAGGGAGATAGAATGAAGTTTATCATTAAATGACATTTTACACGACCACTTCCTCCCAATCTGTGTATACCAATTATTCTTTAGACTTGAACTTGAACTTCTTATGACGTGAAGTTTCTGACTTAGGTGATATTGCTACACTTGCATGGATTCTTCTGCCTTTCAAAAGATTCACCCTCTTCACTTGAATGGTGGGCTCAGATTCGTCGGAAGGGGTTCAAATGTCAAGAGTCTCGCTAAATGTAAAATGAATCACTGATTGTGGAATTAATAGAAAATTGTTTGCCAGTTTTTTTAAATGTCCTTCCTTTCTTCTCTCCAAATCACCATGACCTATGGTCTTCAGAAGACTGCAGCTATGGGTCTTTATCGCAGCTTGTTACCTTATTTGCCATATTTGGTTTAACCTTTAAGCTACTGTTGGGTAAAATAAACTTTGCAAGTCCATCAGAACACCACTTTCTTCAGAGTCCTGTCTACATTATCTGAGTGCAGCAATCAATTCTCCTAAGCCAGTGATTCTCAAGACAGTCTCCAAGGACCCCCAGATGACCCACATTTTTGCACCCTCCAAGCCCCCTACCGGGGGGGGGGGGGAGGGGTCACGCTCTCTGATATGTGTGGCTCTCTATGTGAGATTGCTATGCCTGTGATCGGAAAGTCGCTGCCCCAAATCCTCGGATCGTCAGTGAGATTTAACCATGGGCCCTTGAGGACCCTTAACCCCAAATCCTCCAAGGACTGTCTGACCCTGCTTTCCTTCTCATGGATAACAGTGTCTGCTGAATAAATGGAATATAGAATAAACAGCTCTGATTGAATACAAGAGCCCCCATTCTTTGAAGGTCAGCCGGAATTCCTTTCCTACAAAGTGGGTGCCTGAACTCTGGTGCCTTCACTTCAAATGTGATGGCATCTAATTTGCATGGGGGCATATTGTTATTTCTTATAATATGTCAGCTTGGGGTACTTACTAAATTAATTTAACAAATTAGAGGCTACTTGCTTGACAAGAGGCACTTACACACCTGTTCTTTTTTTTTACCTCTGGAGACCAAGAACTAAATTAGTTACATCTCTAATTAGTATCAGCCATTTGCAACAGGTACATAAGAGCGTGACTAGTGGCCACATAGATCCAGTTTAATTAAAAGAGCTACAATTAATCAATTACCCCATAGTAGCTTCCGGGGTAATCAAAGTTTGCAGAATTAAACCTCCATCTATCCATTAATTTGTTTATTTATGTGATTGTTTACTTACTCTTCTTCTGATACCATAGTAGAATTATAGAACAGGCTTGGTCTCAGCAAGGTTAATTTTTTACTTCAGCTCGTGATCAATGCTGTAGTGGCACACATGCAGGGTGCTGGGTTTGAATCCCGCTCCCTTCCAGCTCTGGCTGGTGTTTCCAGAATTTCTCCACCCTAAATTGCTTTACCATCTACTGCATTTTCCTCATGCTGTCCCAACATAGGTGCTGTTCTGCCCCCCCCCCACATTGTGTTTTCTTCAGATAGGGATGTACTAGATGAGCAGTCATGGAAGATGGAACGTCTGTATGTGTCATATTCCTGTATGTTATAGCGCTGGATAAACACACATTCAATAGCGGCAAATGACAAATGTCTATTGCCATGCCTGTAATGTGTGGTATCATGTAAAATCACATTAAACTTTAATAAAACATTACAGTCTACAGCAGCTACACAATTGCTTCAGTGACAATATAGCCATGCTCATTTCAGGAAAGCGTTAGCTTACTCATTACATTCCCTGCCCGTTATAATTATATCAATTCATTTTAGTATCTAAGCTGTACTTTATCCTGCTCCAGTGCTGTAAGGCTTATTGTGAGTATAGCACGCTAACTAAGAGCGACTCCTTTAAAGGTTTCGGCTATTTAGAGCCATGATTACCTCTGTTTATTTCCTCCCTGAGAAGTCCAGTAGGCATGCCGCTACTCAAACGTCTCCTAATGATAGGCAATATGTCCAGATGCCTGCTGCTGATTGGTGAGGGATGTTTAATCCCCGAACGATGCAGGGCTGCATGTCTCATGCTTCCTCGAGGATGAGGCTCCACAGCTGAGCATGCTCAGCACGGACACCAGCCCGAGACAGCTCCCTGTACGGGACATGTCCCCTCCTAGCTCAGCTTGTTCTCTGTAATGGTTCCTGAGTCAATGAATTTACCAAACCATTAATCTGATCCTTGGTGTGAAAAAAGAAAAAAATAAATAAACAAATAAACTACAAAAAATCAAGCCAGGAACTACGAGGATACCCTTGTTGGAAGCGCCCGCCTGCTTGTTCCTGTAGTTACTTCCTGTGTCTGGCAGCATGTGTTCTAGCATCAGGCCTCTGAGCCGTAAGAACAGCCAGATGCCACCTGCTCCATTTCCTTCATCTCATTTCCTTTTTCCTGTTTCTCCATCCTTATTCCCTCTTCCGGGTCCGGGGCGTCCATTTTATCTTGTAATGAAATGCCAGGTCACACGGCGTTCAAACGTAAGGCCGCAAGGGGCCACAGGAGAGACCCGTCTTCTTGCCAAATGCTACATGGGCTTTTCGGAGCAGCGTAGCGACCAGCCTCTCAAAGGGCAAGATGGCGGTAAACTTGCCTAGCTGACGGATAGCACAACCGCAGCAACAATTTATGTTCCTCTGTTATTGCGAGGAATTGCACTGGGATGTAAAGGCCCAGTGCACTTATTTTAACTTCCTCACTTCCCCACCTCAGAGAATGATTGATGCGGGCAGTGCTTACCGACGCCGTGTCCTACGTGAGGAACCAGGGGCATTTTAGCTCGTCAGAATTATTCCCAGCGATTCGCAGCACACATGCTTAGTAGGTTGCGGTCCAAGAAAGCTTTCCAAAAGATCTCAAAAGGAGACAGATGGTCTGAAATGAGATTTACTGCATTGCTAAGAAGAGGAGGAAAAACGGAGGGAAAAAAGAAGTCCAGCCTGATACACAAGCATAAACGAGAGAATATGCGACGTAATGGATTTTTTCAGGCCCTAAGATTAATGAAGGACGTGGCCATTGCGCCACATGAGTTATTGCGCTTAGTGTGCGAGTAATATGTTGAGCTGGTAGAAATTGCGGCAGTTTCACGTGTAGCAGATGTTCCACAATTCTCTGGAAAATTTCACATAAAAAGTTCATTTTTATTGGTAATGGCCAGAAAGACTGTCCCCAGAGCCCAGGGAAGGTAATCCTCATGTCATTTGCCACTTTGATCCCCTGTAAGTGTCATAAGTGCGATTCCATGTGCTCCTGGGAAAATGGCCCGAATGCCGTTTAGCCCGATCGCCTCGGAGACGGCATGTGCCGTTCATTCTGGTGGGAGGGGATCTGGAAGCAGTGCATGTCCATCGCAGGGTGCACGATTACACTCGAGGAATGATTTTGAATCCCAAATTCAAATAACTGCATGTTTTTGAAGTATGGGAGGAATGCAGGGTACCCAGAGGAAACTAGCTTGAACAAGGGAAGTGCATGAAAATTATACACTCTGAGCCAGGGGCCGGAATCAAGCCCACCATAAGTGAGAGGACAGAGCTCCCCGCTGAAGAGAGTGCACCTCTTTCCAAAGTTGAAGGACACCCATTCATTTTCAGTCACCTCTCAATACAATACACTCACCTAAAGGATTATTAGGAACACCTGTTCAATTTCTCATTAATGCAATTATCTAATCAACCAATCACAT
>JAODKF010000022.1:17224439-17237958 GCA_026779585.1 Mormyrus proboscirostris | reverse complement strand
TCCCTTTTTTGTGGGGGGGGGGGGGGTGATAGTGTCAGTTTGCTACTAATTAAACTGTGTTTTTCGTCAGATTTTCCAACAGGCTGCTACAAGCCATTCTACACTTGTAATAACAAAATTCAGAAATTTTACTAACAACTGAATACAGTTCACAAAGAAAAATCTCAAGTGTCTTAATGGTCTTATTTTAAAAAAGGCGTAAATATGAAAACAAGCCCTAAAAATGTTAACTGTCGTTACCTGAACTGCCATACTATATCTATCTATCTATCTATCTATCTATCTATCTATCTATCTATCTATCTATCTTTACTTCATTTTCACTGTTGTCCAGTGGCACTACAAAAGAGGATGAGCATCATAATCTTCATCTACTGTAGCATCATCAGAATCATCATCGTTACCATCGTCAACACCTCCAGATCCAAATCTGCAATTTGTTCCTCCCCTGTCTTGCTTTCCACCCCCAGGGAGGGACGACTTTTGGGGAGTGAAAAAAAAAACACTGTATTTTTAGCCAGTTTCATAATTCCCCCTGCAAATCATCGCTCCACCTGCGGGGCAGCCTCTGGCCACCTGCGATGGGGCAGCCAAGACGAGGTTAGCGTCACCCGCACAAACCGACGCCGGTCACGTCAAGAAAGAGACCCCTCTCACACGGCGACTGCACATTTTGCACAACGTGTTTGTCAGCTTCCTGCTATAAAAGACGTCAGAAGTAAGTGTTTTATCGCATGTTTTGCAGAAATGCGTAAAGCGACGGAGAAAGAGATGCACGTTGTCGCACGACTAAAAGGTACCTCCTTCACCAGAGCGGAGAAAATTACCATTCTGCCTAATTGTTTTTGCTGTGCAATTTAGATAATTGTTATTATTCTGCTGCTTGGCTGATGCTTTAATTTGATCCCTTTTTGCCACTTAAGTAAAGGCGGCGCCTTGAGGTGCAGACCCCTCCACCCCCACGCTGAAAGCCGGGGTGCTGCCTGACACTTCTCTGGCGTGTGGCGTCTCCCTCAGCCTCCCAGACGACGGCAGCCAGGCGAGTGACGGCCACAAGTGCAGCAGGCAGGGTTGTGCTCTGCAGACGTCTTTAGGCATTTACACTCTCCGCAGCCATATATATATGTCAGGTCTTTGCTGCTATTTGATGGAAAAATGAAATCAATTTCAATAAAATATGAAATCATATAGTAATACAACACAATTTGGTGTGGTGAGTGCTTTCTAAGGTTCACATTAGACACATTAGTATTCATGACTTCATCAGGTTTGTAATTATTTACAGGCATGTTCACAGACATTCCCAGCATAACATATTAACTGCACTGGTGTACAGTTAGGCTACACATTTAATTAAATTGGCTGTCTTTATTGCAACACTATATATCTATAGGCATAGAGCATTTGAAGCAGCTGGGAGAAAATGATCCCTCACTGGAGATAAAGAGGATGAACTATCTGAGACGGGAGCACTGCTGCCAAGACCATCGCCTCTAATGCTATTTCAGACCTTCCGGTGAACTTCAGTAGCCAGTTTACTTGTCCTGACGTTACTGGAGTACCAGTGAGTGATTTGATCTGGCATGTGTCCAGCGGGGAGATCCTGTAAAAACATAAGGGGCGAAGCCCTTTCCCTGACTGTTAAAGACTGACACAGCGAGCCGTGTTCGCGGCCCGGGTTCGTCATGGAGCAGTGTGCTTGGAGCACATACAGTGATGCAGTGGAGCAGTGTGCTTGGAGCACATGCAGTGATGCAGGCAGACCTCCGCGGAGCAGCCGTCCATCCTGCGCTCCTGCCTCTGGCCAGGAACCGGTCCAAAGATTCACCGAGCATCAAAAGGTTGGGAGGAACTTATAGCTAAAGTGCTGTTAGCCCCTCAGGCTAACTCCACACCTACCCCTCTTACCATCCCTACACCCCTCGCTCACCAGCGTGTCCACGTGACAGACACGCACACACAACAGATGCACTATTCTTTTTTGCTGTTCCTACCATTCAGACGCACCACAAGAGCTTTTGGAGACTATGAAGTCATACAGTATTATATTGGGGATCCAACCCAAGCCAATCCACTATTGTCAATCAGGGGCCATTAGACCCATCTTAAGCCACTCCTCCTTTTACGACACCCCTGCTCTTGTACTTATGGTATCCAGATTGTTTTCCTGTCACAAACACTCAGTCTGTTCCTCAGACGGTCAAGCTTTAGTAAAAATGCAGAGATACTCATTGCAGCACTTTCAGTAAATGCTGGTTATTTTCTGGCACAGGTCTGCTCTAAAAGCCCAAATGAGCACCTACAGCTAAAATCAGAGTGCTGATGCTTGGTTTTGTTTTATTGCTGAAGAACACGACATGTCATTACGCAGAGACCTGAGGGTATACTGGCAAATGGGCTTTTTTCCCTGAAAGTTGTAATGTAAAGAGAATTTCAACAACTAGCCTATGAAAATATGCTATATTCAGTTAAATTTGAATGATTGATTGTCGGATTGGGACTGGTCTGCTACGGGACTCGCCTCAAGGTGGCGCTAGCTTCACTGCTAGCACCTCACAGCCTGTGCCAGAAAAACATATAAATATGTTATATTAAATATGCACACAGACATGGGATGAAACAGGTAACTGGTGCACTTTAAAGTTAAAGGACAGCCTAGAATTTGACTCTGCCATCACCACACAACCAGTTAATAAGATGTCAGACATGCCCTGTTACATACTCTCCATGTTATAAAGGAAACTTGTTTCATTTGACTAATAATTTCATTTATAATTGTTCATTGAACTTTTCAGTGGTTAACAGGAATAAAAAACTACAGTCTATGAAATAAATGGAAAAATGGCAAGAACCTTTGGCGTGCAAAAACTTTCAACTGGTAGTGTATGTGTGTGTGTGTATAATATCTGGCTAAATGACAGATTGGTCAGAATCAGAATCAGCTTTTATTTGCCAAGTGTGCTGGGGCACACAAGGAATTTGTTTCTGGTAACTTGAGACTCTCTCGTACACAGACAATAAGCGACACTATACAAACAATACACAGCGTGTATTCTCAACGTGCACTCCCTAGGACAAGAGCCTAGAGTATGGCAGTAACTATAATATGCTTAAACTGGGCTAATAGTTTTACACACGAACCAAAGATTCAGATAAGATATACCTCATCCCTGGGGGAAATGTCTTTGCATACAAGAGCGAGTTACGTAAATTGAACAGAGATGCACATACGGCACAAAACAAAGTTCAAAGATAGTACACAGAATAATGCGCAAATAAAATACCAAATATAAAATATTAACAGTGGTGTATGTGCAGTTAACATAGCAAAGATGAATTTCTCTCCTGGCTTATGGGTATGGAGGTGAAGGACAGGACTTTTGAAAAATAAATATTTGTTTTACAAATCAGTTGGACGTATTTAAACAGATACTGAGAAATAAAACACTGAAATGTATGAACATGAAATGTGATCTAATGGCACTAATGTAATCATAATGACACTGTTGTTTTATATTTTTCAGCTTTTAATATCCAGATAATTTCAAAGTAATTTTATCTTAATTAAGTTTTGCACACTGGAGATTAACATGGAACTTTAAATCGATATTTAAATGCACAAAATACTTTCAAGAAGACATTTAGCTAGACGTTCCAAAATTGCCTAAATTAATTCCCTCGTAGGGAAGGAATTTTCTTCAATCACTGTTGATTCTCTGTTTTTTCGTGCCTATTAGAATTTTTAAATATTGATAGATACTGAGCTGAAGCAAAAAAAGAACTAAATTACATAGGATTGTGCTAATTATGGACTTGTGATTATTGCCATGTCTAAATTGCAGCTTGCTCTTGTCAAGGAGTCTATTTGCTCGACGCCTGCAGACATTTTGTTTTGTGTATGTTTCTGTATTTATCATGGCATAACAAAAATGTCAAGGACCACCTCACTCAGACTCCAGTGTCATGTTTCATCACTGTGGCAGTAGCAAGCTAGCGACCCAGATCCTACCAGGCCCAGACTTTGCCTGCTTCTCCCCCTGGGAAATTGCAGGTCTTCTGTGACATTCTATATTTATAAAGTACCATCGTCACCGATTATTGTTGAAGAAGCACGCACCATGAAGGGACTCCTCCCACGAATGCGGAAGCTCCGATTCCTCCCCTGGGGCATGGTGGTTATTCCAGTTCCGGAAAGATCTCCTCACTCCTCCATCCTCTAATTCCATCACCTACCCACTGCTTTTTAGCTACGTGTTTCCAATTTGGCTGAAAGTCCCTAAAATAACCCAGAAATCAGCTTCTTTACTTTTGTGCTGAAAACGGATCGAGCCAGCGGCCAACTGAAACCGCCCCTGATTCCGCTGGGTCCTTAAGGGACAAACACCCACCTCCCACCCAGCACGTCCCCAGCTGGCTGAGGCAGGCCAGTCGATGATGTGAAAGCGGACGTCTATAGCTCGGGGGGGGTCTGCCCCAGCACTTTGTCCCAGTGACAGTCCAGTTTCCAAGCTTCTACTCCACTCCCAGCTTGCCAGTTTCCGTTCGGTGGTCTGCACCTCAAAGACTCTGATATAAATGAGTAATGTGACGGAGGGCGGTATGACCCATTTCTTCGTCCTCCACGTTCCCTTTCTGGATAAAAAGTGTGGAGGAAAAGAGCCATATCTGGCTCACTACATTTCTGGTGGCAATTCCCATTTCCTGTTTTTTTTTTTTTTTAAATTCCCTCTAACTAACCCCCTGTAACTGCCAGTTACCTGTGAGGCAGCCGAAGGAGCTGGGACTGGCAGGGGAGCCCAGGATGATGCCTCTTGCCCCACGAACTGCGTTGGACCTGAGAGGTGATGATCTGAAGGTCTCTGGTGGGACGCAGCAGCAAACCTTGGGCTCGGGCTTTGAGAACCTTGCAAGGAGTAGTTATCACCAGTCCATAAAGAATGAGTAATAATACATAGTAGCTATTCAATACTGACTAGCGGGACGTGACCCTATGACACGCTGGAAGGGCAGCATGCATGCCCAACATACGCCATCCACGGAAGGTGAGGGAAAACTGGAAACTGCGATTTCTGCTGCTTCCGCCACAAAGCCACTTATTCGCCGGGTTTGTAACATGGGTGATTTCTCACCGTAAACACGAGAACACCCCCAGCTGTGAGTGGTCGATCCTTCCTGTGCATTCAGCTGAGTGTCTCACTTTTTCCCAAGTATACATTTCATAACAGCAGCGTATTTATGACCCTAATCATGTAAATCAGGACGCTGGGTTGTGTATTGATTGGTCTTGAACTCGTAATCAGCGAGCGACATGCTTAGGGTTACCAAAGGTAATGTAAATACCTTTTCCCTGGGTATTCACGAAAGCATTCGCCTTGTTTGGAAAACGTGTGGTTATTATTATTATTATTATTATTATTATTATTATTATTATTATTATTATAGGTGAATTTCAAATACATATCAAACTCTCATTGTTTATGCATGAAGAGCTATTGTATTTATTAGAAGCAATACGGGTAAAGTTTTCATTTATTAGTAGGATCAAAATGTCACTAACAATATCAGTAACAAATAAGCATTACTAATGCTTTTGTCTGTTTGCCAGATTGATTTGTTTGCTTATGTTAATACAGAGGGGGCGCGTGGCAGAGCTCACGCTCACACATCCCTGGCGTTATTTAGCAGTGTTCTGTTCACCACATGGTTTTGCACCGCAGGAAGGGACGTGTCGCACAATGGAAGCCTTGAGGTTGGGATTCAAACCCACAAAACTCAAGGTATGTGGTACGTAATGCTACCCACTGACCGGTTATGCTGCACACAGTGGGGAGGGTCTCAGCATTCTGTCCGGGGGGTTATGGACACAGCCAAAGTCATCAGAAAAGGTCTCAGATGGTATTACAATTCCAGAGGTACTGAAATCTCCTAACAGTTATTGCTGGTTTTGTTGCCATTTGTGTTAGATAACAGATTCAGTGCTTTTGCATTCAGCAATGATCTTTTCCATCGGAAATACTGTTTCACAAGTAACACCATATGCACACAGTAGATACCTTTTTAGGTGGCCTTGTGTGGTACCTTTTACCCTTTTGTCTCCATAACTGTTTCAAGTTGTCAAGTTGTGCATTTGGACATGCCTTCCTGCACACCACTGTTATTTTTTCTTCTTGTGTCCTTCCTGTTAGCTGTAATGAGCGTGGCCATTATCCTGCGACCGCTCTCATTAACAAGGTGTTTTTGGCGCCAGAACTGAAACCGATTGGATGTTTTTTGTTAATCGCATCATTCTTGGTATGTGAAAATCCCAAGAGGGCAGCTGTGTCTGAGAGGCTGGATCCACCAGAATTGACACCCACCGTCAGTCCACTTTTATGACAATGCGGGCAATGCATTTTAACCATGGTAACCCACCCTCTGACCCCGGCCGCATGCTATACGTACTGCAGTTATGTGATTTGCTGGTTAAAGGACCAGGATGCCTGTGTCAATGAGCAGGTGTATCCAATAAGGTTTCCACAGAATGCAACATATGTTTGTTTGTATTTATCTTCCATTACCACTTAAATCAATGTTTCCCAACCCGGCCCTCAGGGACCCCCAGACAATCCACATTTTCGCTCTCTCAGCTCCCTGCCAGACGGTCCATGTTTTTGCTCCATCTCAGCTCCCTGCAATACAGTGCTCAGGTTTGGGAGCTGGAGGGGAGGAAGAATGCAGACTGTCTGCAGGTCCCCGAGGAAACACTTAGTTATACAATATACTTTCTCACTGAGCCTGGGGCATCTCGGAAAGCAGAGGGCGCAAGGCAAGGAATGCACTGGAGGGGGCGCCAGCCCATCCCTCAGCGAGGGTATTTGTATGCTGTGCATCATGTATGCAAATTATTGTGGCCACTTTCATGGATAAAAGCAAATTTAAAAATAATGGGAAATAAACATCTGCCATTTTACAACGATAATTTTGCATCAAACTCCTATTTCCTCAACTAGTTGAATAGTAGCAATATGTTTAAAAGCTGAGATTCAAGTGAAAAGACAGTAACGTATACATGCGAGTCAGTATATCATACCTCACAGAGCCTGTGCGCATTTGTGCTAACAGTGATGTCATCTCCGGATAATCAGTTTCCAAACGTTACACACGGTTCTCTGAGCAAAACCTCTGCTTTAAAGACTTCTCACATTTTCATTCTCTCATGTCATTAACCCAATAATATACTGCATTACATGATACCAAAACCCGTCCAGTAGAAACACAGGAGACTGAGAAACTCAATATGTATTTTGACCACAATTTGGAACATCACAATAATCTATTTCAGAGAGGACTCTACTTGCTCGGCAGTGAAGAGTGGCATTGTTGTTGAACAAAACAAGACATTCAGCAAAGTCAGCCTACTGAGCGTCTCCCAGAACGGCATTGTATCACCTCCACAGAGGCCAGGCTAACACTTTATAACCTTTGAGAGGATTTGTATTGTGATTGACACTTTTATACTCAGTTTTTCTCATTTTTTTCGCATTTCATTTTGACATTCTAAATACGTAGGAAAGGCTTAGCGCGACATCTGTGAAAATTGTGTTTATCGAGAGAGAACGAGACAGGAATATGATTTATAAGTGTTGATCCATTTCTAAAGACGGAAACAGCGGAGAATTTATTTAATAGAATATTTTTGCATGTATCATTTAATTTGAAGCCTTATTCCACATTTTTTTCTGATTTATGAACCTTCCAGGATCAGCTAACTGTCGACTCAAACCTCTTCTCCCCTGACACGCGACATGTTGAAAGTCGTGTAAGCAAAATTCAAAAAGTATTAAGACTTTTTAAAGACATTTCATTTGCATATTGCTCCGTGGAATCCCGTAAATAGCTATTCTATATTTAGCCAATAACAAATAAAGATGTGGTAAAAAATTTATGCAAATGTGTGGCTGACAAAGCGGAGGAGACATTTGAGAGACTTTTGAGAGACTTTTGCTCTCCGGTATGTGGAAATTCTGGGTTTTAGCTCAAAGCTGGAGGCTGCGCTAGGAATCTCAGCAGGAGTCATTTCAGAAAGGGATGCCAGTGCATTGCAGGGCTCGCATTCAGACGCACGATGGGCCCTTTAGAAACATGAGCTCACCTCACCGCACGTTTCTGGACTGTGGGACGAAACTGCAGTACTCAGCAGAAACCTGAACATACCGACAGCCACAGGAGTGAGAGGTTACTCTACTGGCCAGTGCGCCCCTGTACTGGCATCCGTTCAATGTCATAAGTAAATAATGAGGATAGATGTGTGGCGGATGGATAGATGGATGCATGTTTACGGACTGACTTTTCCCCCTGTGCTGCTAATAGTCTCTGCCGCACTTCAGCACCGTCGCCAGCATTAGAGGTCTGCATTAGTCACGAAGTTCATCACCTGCACATTCGTGGCACCCTGTCTGGCCATTAGTCATGCCTGCGTCGTGCGGCTTCAGAGCGGCGGCACCCCCGAGAGCTGCGACGTCGCAGTGCGCTTTCACCCGTTAACTCCGCCGTGCAGCGGAACGCATTTCCCAGGCCTTTCCGTGCCAGCAGTGTTGCCAGGACTCGGTAGCGGAAGGCCGCTGCGACAGTGAGGCAGGGAGGAGTGTGTGCGTTGGTGTGTGTACGTGAGAGTGAGGAACGACGGAGAATCTGAACCCGTCACCCATTCTCCACCCCCTCCGCTCTCCTCATCACATCCAGCCAGGACGCTCTACGCACAAGCCCAGTCCTGCCCTTGCCGTCACATGTACTTCATACACCATATACATATAAATGAACTACAGCTCGGTTGCATTAAATGTTGTTTCCTGCATTTAAAAAAATCACAGTTCCTTCCCCAGATCTGCGTGGCATTTCACTGTCAGTGGCTCGATTCACAAGTGGAAGAGAACGGTACCCACAGAGGCACCAATAGCACAACAAACAGCAAAGCAACTAACGGGTCCTAGCAAGGTATTTTCTGTTGTATTTTCCCACTTAAATAGCTAGACTGGAGTTATATTTTTCTGTATTATTAGGTCAAATATACACAGGTTAACGGTGTCTGCCAAGAACCGGCGTATAATTTAAGAGTCACTCATAGTGGGGCGATAAACATCGAGTCATGTGACCCGGGGAAGGAAGGAAGGAATGTGGAGGGTGGGGGGGGGGCTGGAGCATGGATAGGTGTGACCCAATAAGCACTGAAGAGCTACAAAACAGCCATAACGTCAGTATGGCTGCCAATCCAGAGGGAACCATCTGTCACGCCCTGTAAAATCCCCGATCTGCCTGCTGTTCCCCAGGGCTTCATCACATGATGCAAAGCATCTCAATCTCAGCTACTGCTGCTGCTGGCATAACTGATGAAATGTCGGCTTAGTTCTTTATTATTCCAGAAGGGGGTGCAGTAGTTAAGGAACCTGAGTATTAACCTGGACAGGACTGGTTAAGCTCAGTTGCTTTGATAAATGGTAAAAAAAACACTGCGTTTATAGGAAGCAAAGCATGTCAAAAATAAAGCCAAACAAATGCTAGTTGAGTATGTAGAGTGAGATGCAGCCCTTAAGCAGAGACACAGTTTTACTGAGACAAAAATTGCTGCAGTATTTAAATGTAAAATAAACATTTAATAATAGATCATGACCAGATGTTAACAGACAGATGCAGATAAACAGATGGTGATGCTTTGATAGAGGAAAACTTTGCAGAGTCCTGCTTCTACGACACAATTGGACCATTTGAAATCGTAGATGGGGAATGGTAAATATGCCAATCACAACGTGTTTGGTGACCTCTGTGCTGAGCAGGGTAGGCGTGCGCTGGAGGTAGGGCTATACAACACAAATCACATGTCACATGACAGGGTGTGACTCTGGGAACCACAATCCCAAAGAGAGCTGAGAAAAGTGGAAAAGCAGGGAGTCTTCAGAGCAGTGATATGGTATCGAAAACAGCTGAGAGACCCATTAAACCTCCAGTCCCTCTGGTTTCAGACGAAAATAACTGCCTGGATCTCTTCATATACACAAGCCTCATCTGCTGGTAAATCTCTATGAAAAACACTTTCGAACTGCCATTTGCAAAATTTTATTCCACAGATCTGTTTCCTTTCCATTGTTTAAATTTCTTATCTCACGCAAAAGTATTCTTTTATTCAGGCATGATCTTTAAATCTCTCTTTGTTTAAATGAAATTGTATTACCTCAACCCTTAGCTGGAGATGAGAAAATTGATGGATGGGTGAGATTCCTATTAGACACTGATAATCGTTTCATACAAGGCGATAGAGCTTATGTAAGAAATCAAGGAAAGCAGTTAATCAACTGTATCCGTCAGAACTTGGTTCCCTGAAATATGAAGGCTTATTATGTCCCAGCTTTTATTTTTCAATTTTTTTCCCAGGGAGCCAAACAATTCAGAACTGGATATTCTAAAAATCCTTTAACTAGCAGCCATGTGACCACAAAACTTCCTACATTGAAATTAAATACTTTACTTCTATGGTTTTGTTTTGTGTCCCTGTCCTGGATCCGCCTGCCAAATCTGCCGCCATACATATCATTCCCTGGAGAATCATCCTTCAGAACCTTACGGTGCCCTCAGACAGACCCTCCTAATGCTAGCTTTGTTATTCCATGGAATAAAGGCTCACTGCTGAGTGCAATTCCGTCTTAATTGGCAACGCTTCCGCATGGATCCAACTCCCATCTTAATTGGCACGTTTACACGTGGATCCAAATACCCAGCACGCCTCAACAATGCCGAATCATAATTCCATGCAGAGTGCTTCCTAATTAAAGAACTTTTTTTCTTGCTGGAAATTCACTGCTAGCTGCCAGCCTAAGCTGATAATTACACATTTTTCTTCTATTCATATTGAGAGTCCCTTTCGCCCCATCTTGGATCAGAAAATGAGCAAAGCAGCGGGAAAACGCAAAGAAACCCTTAAGGTCCGGCCCATTTTGGGTCTTAAACAAGCCCGATTTCACTTGCGGCGCTTTCAATCTTTTATGGGCATTAGCTGACAGCTGAACATTTTATCATCTGTCTGCCATAATGGAAGAAATGTATCTCCTAATTGAGACTCTTGTCTTGGGCGGCTTAATGCTTTGTAACTGAACATAGGCTTTTTAGAAGAATGGGTCCTCTTGGTTATAATGCAGTAATGTCTTATCCCTGTCCTACTGCTCCCTGTCATGGCCCTAACAAGCCACGCCTGTTAGTCGTTTACCACTCTTGTCCCATTCCTAACCCTCATGTGGAAATCACTCCCAGCTGCCTCTTGTTTGTTCCCTTGTCAGTACCACATATACATGCTTCCCAATCCCGTGTTTCCCAGTCCGATCATTAATGTCAAAACTTCCTGTTGCTTGTGTCCTTCCCTATTTCCAGTCCTCCCATTTTGGATCCTTCATGATCCTGTTTGTTTCCAAACTTTAATCGTTTAGTTGAATAAACCCCTTTTGTTTTGTCACAATACCTACCCTTGAGTCCTTTATCCCTCAAGTCATGACAAGTAAACACTGAACTTGTTTCCCCCTCTCTGGAGAAGTCAGGATTGCTGTCATTCCCTATGACCATTCTCAGGAAGTTTCAAAGCCAAGCTTCTGTCAATGGAAAATACAGTTTCTGGGAGAGTATGTGTATATAACATACCTAATGTGGACCATTTAACTATGTTAGCTACTCAGTTAAACACTGACAAGTGTTGCATACAGATGAATGGTGACAAAGTTAAGAACTGTCGCCAGCTTAAAGTTATGAGAGAAACTAACTTTATCATCACCTTCATTTGAAGTTTCTTGCCCATTTGTGAGGCTGCGTCCGTGAGGTAGACTGGGCAGAGCAGGGTTCCATTCATAGTGCCATTATTAAAGGCATTTGGGATTGTGTGCAGGATACACCTGGCACAGGCCTTGATGCTTTGCTGTCCCCGGGTTCTGCCATAAGTCTTTCACATATATATAAGACTCGGATTATTATTTTACTCTGGATAGTACGTTGAAAAACATCTGATGCCCAAGTCTGCCTGTTTTTCACACTAAACTGATGAAAGAACTGACCCCTTATAGTGAACTCAAATCAGAATCCTTTAAGCTCCAAGTACAAAAACAGAAATTGTTCAGGTGGAAGCGATTACTCAAATACAATTCAGCCTGCCCCCCCGCCCTGAAAAAAGATATAAATAAGTGGTTAAATTATGCAATTGAGTATAAATACAAACAAGATATGATGCAAGTAGTTGGAGGTAATGTACGAATAAGGTCAGTAAACAACTGACTCTATCTCCTAGTCTTGAAGTGAAGCTTTCACTGTAGCTATTGATCAGTCTCCATGGCGTCTTGGAGCAGTTTCGGCTGACGCCTACACAAATAGCTGCTTCATTCCTGTGCTTATTGTGGGTTCATGAGTGGAAGCTGCTTGTTTCAGGCTTATTGGAAGATTCGTTCTGGTTTTAAACTTTATCCATTCGGAAAACATTACTGCGGATTGTTGTGTCCTGCCTGCCACGTCTGCCTGACCCTGCCGTCTCCTCCCTAATGAGTTTTGGCAGTTGCTTGTTGCCCCTCGTTAGTCTTTGCATTTAAGTACCTGTTTGTCTCATCATCCCCAGCTTGCTTCTTTGCCCTATCTTAGCTCAAGAGCTACTGTGTTCCAGAAGTTTTCATGAATTTCTTTATGTTCCAGAAATAATGTACTTCTATAACTTCTCTGTGTACAACATCACACTGAGGGACCGGATTTTTATTTGCATTGGGCAGATCTGGCTGAAATTATGCCTGACTGTTTACCAAAGTATTCAAACACTTAATATAATTATCTCATTATTTGTATTGTGGTAATTATGCACGAAATAACTACAAATTGGAATATTTCATATTTGATAATCCTGCATGTCAAACAAATGGAAGAAGCACCAGATTTGTGAGGCTTTGTAGAAATTAAATTAGGAAAACGTGCATAAATGCTGAAAATGAAACTATGGGCATGGCGCTTTATAAAAACATTGCTAAACGTACCAAACATTAAATTGTTTTCATATGCGTGTGTTGGGGAAACAGGTTGTGCTGCTATTAGATAGTCTACGGTACTCTGTTATGGAATCTTTAAAACCATGTCATTAATGCAACATCTTTAAAAAGCCCTGCAATGACACTGAAGCTGCTGGGAAGTGAGTCGCGTTTGAAGTGCTTCTGGGGGCGTGTGGGGGAGGCAGCTTCCTCTTGACAGTTTAGCAGACTGTCTTGGCCAGAGACCTGCTATATTTCAAGCATCTGCGCCATCGAGCTCTGAGGTGTGAGGAACAACGGCTAAACTCCCAAAGGCTCAAACAAATGATTCTGCTGCTGCGACACAGCATCCAGCAACGTGATCCCGAGAAATGAAGACCGGTCAAAGGAAGGTGTTTGGATACTTTTAAAGATGAAAGATTTAAGGTCGGGGCGGCATGGTGGTGCAGTGGCTAGCACTGTTGCCTCACACCTCTGGGGCCCGGGTTCGAGTCTCCGCCTGGGTC
>JAODKF010000022.1:17194247-17224339 GCA_026779585.1 Mormyrus proboscirostris | reverse complement strand
GCCCGTTGCTTCCGGGATAGGCTCCGGACCCCCCGCGACCCATTAGGATTAAGCGGTTTGGATAATGGATGGATGGAGATTTAAGGTCCTCCCGCGACCCAGAACGATAGGCGGTTTGGAAAATGGATGAATGGATGGATTCGAGGTCCCTGTTGTTAGATGGGAGATATGGACATCGTGGGCTGCGGTCGGGTGACTTATTTTTGGTCTTATAAAACTCGGTTCTGTTCTCCCTCTTACCCCCCAGAACTCACACCCAGGTCCTGATGTCCAAACCAGCATTACATCATAGCCTTTGCCAAGACCCAACGTTCATTTTGATTTCCATCCTGTTTCCTTCGTATTGAAGTTGGTTTTTTGTCACAATGCCCATTTGCAACTAATACCCAAATAAAATCTCTCTTCATTCATCCCATTTCCTTGTCAGCACCCTGTTCTCTCTTGGGGCAAAGGCTTATGGCTTTCTACTAATGAAGAAGTTGATATAGCCCAGTTGTACATCTGCAAATGATCCCTGATTGGCTGTCCATTTTTGGTTTTTGTTACTATTAGCATCTGAGAAGTACAAACATTTACACACACACACACACACACACACACACACACACACAGACCTCATTGACCTTCCTTGTTTTGATCTACACAGATGGCTGATTTGATACGTGATTTGTAGCCCCTAATTGCACTGTGGGTAAGGGACACATAATTGGCTTCCTTTGATGTCAGATTTCTTTACCCTCCTCTCTACCTGCTATAAGAAATCAATACATCAGCTTCTTAATGGAAGGATCTGCCAGCAAACAACATTTAAAATTTGAAAGTCAACTTGGAAAGTTTTTAAGAATTCATTTGCTGCAAGCACTATAAACTTCAGAGTTGCAGTAGGTATATTTTCATGTCTCCTAGTTTACATAAGGTGGTAGTTCTTGGGATTTTAGTCACATTTCGGGATTTAGGCTTGTTGCCCTCCCTGGCTCTGTGCGCACAGTTTACACGATCCCACCATATCTGCGTCCTGCTATGAAGGGACTGATCAGCTCGTCCAGCGTTATCACGGTGTTCAATACTGCGGCCCTTCTTAACCCTCGAGCAGCAGGCTCTGTGTGGCACGGCGTGCCGCCTACTCTTGTGTTAAGGCAGGGGCTGTGATTGGGATCGTGCTGTTCGCGACAGAAGGTAAACCCATTTACGAGGATATCAGCTGGGACCAGTGGGGACGCATGCCATTCTGCATTGTGTCATGCTTCATTTTCATTTGCCTTTGTTAGTGTATTTTAAACATACAAATGCCTCCCCTGCACTAGCATGTAATTACTATGGATCGCTCCTGACAGCCCATTGGTCAGTTCATTACCAGCAGTCTTCAGACAGTTTTGCTTTATTTCCATATAAGGTAATCCAAGGCATGTTTATTTTGATACATAGTTGTGTGAGACAGTTGTAGGGGGTGGAGTCAGATGATAAACACAATCATTCATTTCACCATCTGCCGTTTTACCTCATTAATGACTGCATATTGGCTTTCTCTATCCGAAGCTTGAACACACGCCTGATCCTACACACCACTGTAGCCTCTGCTCCTCTACTTGATGGTGAATTTGTTGTCCTGGGTCTTGGTGCTGGTGCTGAGACTTCCATTAAAGTGCATCCTCTTCCTGCTTGTACCAAAATAGAAACCTCTGTTCCTTCTCTCCGACTTCGTGTCACATGGTTCTGCAATAGTCCCTCTGGGAGCCTCTTGCGGTGCTGTGATGCTGTGCTTCTTTTGAGCTAGCAATTGTTGCCGCGTCAGGACAAGCTAACACGGAAAAGCCGCACTGTCTGTGAATTAGCTACAGCGGTCCTGGGAAGAAATGTGGGCAGTTTTGATAGAAATGGGAAGACTTAGGTGTGAACTGAAGCATATGACCAAAAACCAAAGTCCTTTATTTTGGGTCAAACCCATTGGCTGGGAAACTGGGCTGCAACAGAGCAAACCGTAGATAAAAAGAAAACCAGAGTATGGGGCATAATACAAGAACTTGTATGGCCATAGGTGCAAATTAGCAAGAGAACATTTTAAACTGCATTTCTGAAAGGACTTCTTTACATAGCATGTAGTTAGAGTATGGAATAGCTTCCCTGCTAGTGTAGTGCAAGCTAAAACCATGGGTTCAGAACTAGACAAGATTTTAACAACTTTAAGCTATTAGTTAAGTTCTCCGCAAACAGGCTTGATGGGCCGAATCGCCTCCTCTCGTTTGTAAATTTCTTATGTTCTTACAATGAGCAGAATGGTGCTGGAGCACCTCTGAACAGGCAGATATAAATATAGCAGCACAGAGGGGTCGGGAAGAACCAGGACATGGTGGACCCAGTTCACACGTGAGCATGGTGCCCTTTTGTTTTTAACCGAGCGGCTTTGCGAGCCCGCCGTCGGTCCGTCAGCACCCGCGGGAGGGGGTTTTTCAGCTACTTAGAGGTTTTTGCCGGTGCCGTGCGGGGCCTTCAGGGTCCGCCGCCCGTCCCTTGTCTCGGCATGTTGCCATGGCAACGAGGAGGCAGGAGCAGGGGAGAAGTGCATTTAAATTTTCCATTGGCACACAGAGGCCAGACACTCGAGTCAGCAGCTGAAAATGAAAACAGGGTGAGCACTAAAGTGTCACGATGGAACTAATGGCCAGGTGATCTTCTGTACCATTCAGAACAAGTTTAATAATAATGGCCAATAACAATTCCAAGTATTATGCATCTATATATAACTCAGACGTAACATATTAAAAAAACGTGGTAGAAATAAAAATGGTATTCACACATATTTTAAAATATCATTTTATTAATATCTTTTAATATGTATTGACTTGTAAGTAGGGTGTCATGGTGCCTCAGTAGGTGGCACTGTTGCCTTCCACCCCCCAGCTTTGGGGCTTTGAGTCCTAGAACTGCTCTACATGTGTAGAGTTTGCATGTTCTCTCCGTGTTCTCTGGATGTTTTCACACAGACGTTGGTTAGGCTATTCTGTGCTTCTACAATTACCCGTAGTGCATGAGTGTGTGTGTATGAGCCGTGAAGAACTAGCATCCTGCCCAGGATGTACCCCAGCCTTGTCCCCTGAGCTGCTTGGGATAGCGTGTAGTAGTTACATCACACCTTTGAGGGAAGGGGGTCAAAGATCGCTTCTCTTCTATGTGTGGGGCTTGCGTCTTCTCCTAGCGTTACGTGATTTTTTTTTTTTTTTTTCTGGATCCTCAGCTTTACTATCAAGGTTAATATGGGAGTATTTAGGTAAATTTGTGTCTCTAAATTGCCTCGAGTGTGTGACTGCGTGTCTTCACCAGGACTGTGCCCTGTGTTGCTGCGAACAAGCTCCTCTTGTGACTCCAAATTGGTTGTACACATTCTTCAGTCTCCCAGATGTGTTGTTTCATATAACCTATTTTGCTCAAAGATGCAGGAATTACTTCTTGTGTGTAGTTTTAACTCACAACCACCGGTCCAGGACAGCACAAAGGAAATAAGATAAAAGGCAATAAAGTCCATGAACAACCTATTCATCTTGTTTAAGTGAAAGTGTAAATGACAGTAAAAGCCCAGTAAAGACTTCTGAGAACAGCCTCTGTCTCCTTACCGACATAAATGCCCCATACTAGCTGGGTGCAAATCAAGGTCAGAAATGAGACGTTGGAGAATGGAAAACCCTCGCTGTAGATCCACCATACAAAGCCTTCCGGAATTTTCTGGGGCTCAGTGTAATGAGGGAGTCGTGGGGAAGAGTGCCTCCAGGGATACATCAGTGTCGGGTGGGCCTGGAGGAGAAGGCTGGAGATGTTACAGCACTTCCGGAGGAGAACACCAGAAGGCCAGCATGGCCATGCTGACTCAGGGGCACACCTGACCCCCAACTCAGCATTCCAAACTGGCTCAGCCAAGAACATGTGATGAAGAAGAATATCTGACCGTACTGTGACCCGGGACCAGGGGCAAAAGCTTGAAAGGGAAGACAAACAGAAAAAGCCGACAGTGCTCTGAGAGAGCTACAGTACATGTTTAAGGAAGGGCGGCGTGATCCACATGAAGCCCCTGTGCTTCTGCTGCTGGGGAAGGCCTGCGTTCACAGGCTGCGTTCACAGGCAGCTGCCATGCCTCTTGTTTTGTAATCTCGTTTACATTTCTGATATTGACCTGAGTCGGACCTGCTCTCTCTCTCCACGGCTGGATTTGAGTCTCATCGACCGATCTGACCTGACATTCTCAAATGGAGAGCGGGCCCTCAGATCTACAGACATAATGGCTTGTGCTGCAAGGAGAATCCGGGGTGTTTACTGGATCCAGCCGGTCTCTGACGGGCTCTCGCAGCTCATGTGCTGTTGTCGTGGAGATGGCGGGAACGCTGTCACCTTGGTGGCCATCGAAGTAAATAAGAGTTTTCTCTGGAGCTCCTCCCTTCCATACAAAGCATTGCCACCCCCCAGAGGGGCTTTGAGCCACACCAGTGTGATGGATGAGCCTGTAACAGCTCGATTGCAGTCCCTACCTAGTACCGGTCCTGGCCATATGGCAAACTATATGTTTGCTGGGACATTCCAACTGTGTAGTGTAATTATTCAGCATATACGTCATTCTGATCACTCGCAAGACATGAAACGAGACAAAGAACCATCACTAAAGACAGAGAGTATGATAAACCATTCCAGGTGATGCTTCTCTGTAGCGGAATTTAGGTAAAGCTGGGAAAACAAAAAGAAAAAGACCCCCCCACCACCATTGACAACTAATTCATCCATCCATCCCGCTTGTCAAGCTGCTAATCCTGGTGAAGGTCGCGGGGAAATGTGCACTAATAGCTGGATAAAACTGGGCCTGTTTTTTGAAGACAGTTGCTAAGACACAATACTACTAAATTACTTGCACGTTATTTACATCGCAGACAATTACACTTAAAGTCAACAGTGGTGTTTTAAGTCAATGAAAGGTACTTGCGGTGGTCTCTCGCGTAAACTCACGTCGAATGCCAATGAACCCCTCTGTCCGTCTATTGAAATCGCCACATATTGAAGGCAGCATCCGTGTCCCTGGCCACCTCCTGCGGTGTGACAAACGGGATCGATCGATTCACGTGTGATAGGGCCACTCAGTTTGGGCACGAGAGCACGTCACCCGGACCCAAGGCAGGATCCGCAGACATCTACTCATCTGCGGCGAAGGGTGCTGTTTGTACCCTTATGGGTCAATAACTGAAGGCATGCTGTTTCACACCGCGGTTGGTCTTTGATTAACAGGCACCAGACACCATAATCCTCTTTGGTCTTTGGAATATCAGAAAAATCAACAAGGAAGTGGAGGTGAAAATAATTTGGGATCTAATCCGATTCCACACTGTTGATAAAATAAAGGGGCCCCAGAGATAAAAAAAAATTAAGGAAAACAATAGGTTATGCTTTACGTTAACCGCACCTTCATAATGCCTTCATAATGCCTTCATGGAACATTCATAAGCAGCATGTAAGTATACTTTAGCATCATAACATACCATAACAGCTTTAATATGCATAAAAAAAACATATATTATACGATTATAATGTTGTTATTATCATATAATTTTTGCCATTAAAATTAAGATATTTTAGAAATGTTCTATTAACGCATTATGTAGGTGCACTTAAAGTAAAGCATTTCCAAACAGTAATTAAAATATATATTTCTGCTATAAACACATGTGTAATTGCATGTAATCGTATGAATATTGTTACGCGCTCAGTTGTTTCCACAACCTCCCCTGCTACTGCAAAACCGCATACGTTCAGGATGAGTATATAAAAGCACCCATTCCCAACCTGTCCTGTACTATAAATCATGCCTAGATTGCAGAACTGTACTTATGCAATATAAGTTCTATGAAGAAGCAGTACAGTACATATTGTATTGTTTAGGGAAAAATTATATGTAGAGTACAAACCTATAAAAGCACGTTAAGGAGTACTCAACATCAATATATATATATATATTTTTTTTTCTTCAACCACTACTGAATCCTTTAGTAACATAAAACGATTATGCATGGGTCTAACTAAATTTCTAATTTTTTTATATTTTCAAAACGCATACGATGTGGGCTGACTGTAATAGATTTAAGCAGAGGCAGATTTTTAGGTTTTTTTAATAGGGAGATGCTGTTAAAAGGAACTTTGCTCATGCATTTCATAGGCTGTTTTTATGACACTCTGGATCCAATTCTTTACCCATAAACCACTTTTATCTACTAATCAAGCAGACGCAGATCATCTCAGCAAAAGCCATGCGATCCTGCCGCCTCCCCCGTGCTGTTATGGCTTCACTCCTACTGCAATGGCTCTTTTTTTTTTAAAAATGTTTAATAGTGGAATAGCTGTTGTTAATTCGTCACTGAGACGCTCTCACGCCTTGTGTCACACCTCCCGTGTGCCCCCCGACACACACAGTGTAATCCCCAACACATCTCTATTTCACTTTCAGTTTCCTTTTATAAAATGCCCTTTCCAGCAGGACGGCCTCACACAGGCTCCCATATACATGTACAAACACGGGCAGTGCACTGTACCAGCTGGATAAAGTCAGGCGACCACAGAGAAGAAGAACAAAACCCTTTAGGTTGGAATTTAAGGATGGAGAAGTCTCTGGAGCTCCAAGGTCAACTTGCTCCCCACCTCGCAGTGGCAAAAACAAGTCAGTGAGCTAAATCTCAGTGGGTAAGTAGCTGCTGGTCAGCTGGTCCAATGTGACATTAATTTAGTGTCAACAATCAGCTACACTGAGTGGTGCAAAGAGAGGCTTCATTTAGTATTTTATCTATTTCTACGGTGGAATAATTTCCGAAGGTGTCCTCCCAAAGTTCTACACTCAAGTGTGAAATTCTTTATTTGCACGTGGATTGTATTTGACCATCTCTGCCCCCCCCCTACAATTCTGAGTTCTATATCCAGTGGAATGATGAGGACGGGCTGCCTTTCTCCTTAGATTACAGCTGTACCTCAGATGTCTCAGGGCGGGACTGCTGATGGACCACAGCGAGGAATTTTTACACAGTGAGAGAAGGGTGGTGGCTGGTGGGGGGAGGGGGGTCAACTGGCTGACCAGTGGGGAGACACTCAAGCTGATATCCACTGAAGGTTATGGGGTAATTTTGGCTTAAAAGCAGACAGAGTTTAAGATAGAATTTTTGGACAGATCCTAATGCAGTAATGTAGCGCCTGCAGTATTTTTGTCCAGGTAGAAATTTAGTTGACATCTTTGGCTGTCATTAAGTGCTTTAATGACTCGGCTGCCATTTTCATATGGAAGAGAATTACTTGGCTCCCATTTCTGGACAAAGGGAATTAAGTCAGCAGAAGGTCCCCAGAAGAAGTAAGTGGAATCCATCCATTCCTTTTCTGAAGCTACTTTTCAGGGTCACAAGAAGTCTGGAGCCGATCCTAGAGGCTACAGGTGCAAGGCAGGGAACAACCCAGGAGGGGGCGCCAACCTGTCACGGGGCACACTCACACACCATTCACACCTAAGGGCAATTTGGTAACTCCAATTAGCCTCAGCATGTTTTTGGACTGTGGGGGGAAACCAAAGTACCCAGAGGAAACCTTATGACAACAGAGGGCGGACATGCAAGCTCCACACACATAGAGCCATGGTGGAAACTCAAATCATGGCTTCAGAAGGGTGAGGAAGCATTGCTAACCACTGCACCACCATGCCGCTCCCATAAATGGAGCCGTTATTTTAAATGGTTTATGCTCTGATCGTTGTAACACATCTTGGTTTTAAATTGGCTAAAGATTGGGAGCCGCATTGGCTATAAGCATGGCCTTGGATATTTACTGTTTCTCGTTGCTTGGGCAGTTGGACCAGTGAACTAAAACGGACTTGCCCTGCAAAATGGGGGTGGGACACAATTGCGATGAGAAGGTCAACCCTCCAGTGTCTGGGAAGAGTACCAGGTAGATTCTTACTGCGTTCCACTGATCCGACGTGTAACAAAGTGCCAAAGCTTCTGAGAACGAAGGCACCCAAACATCACATGTGAGGCAGACAGTCCCATTAGGTCGGCTGTAAACAAGTCAGAAAGTAAGAACAAAAAAATGCATTTTCTTACAGCAGTTATTTTGTCAACACCCAAAAGAAATGTTAACACTCCCTCGGGTACACTGTCCAGCACAGGAGAAAACTAATTTAAAAGAAAAATTCTATTAAAATTTGACAACATATAAACTTATTTACGGCACTGTGACTACTCTTAGAAAAGAAAAGAAAAGAAAAGAAAAGAAAAGAAAAGAAAAGAAAAGAAACGGATTTCCCTACAGTAACAGTGTAGGAAGCAAAACTTCACGAGTTCAGTCCCATCTTATTTTTGAAGGGCGGTTATTTCTTCTACTCATCGGAGATTTGATGTATTTTCTGTGTTCTCAGTTAGACGTGAAATTCATGACAAAGCCACCACACGGCTGTCACGACCAAGACTCAGAGCTCAAAGGAGTCCAAGATGGGGCAAAATGTGGACTTTCCATCCACAGGTAACACATAAGGGCTCCTGTTAGTAAACACTTGTGGCTTCCGACTGAGTGGGTGGCTCCTGGTAACCAACGGGACTTAGGGTTATTGATTAGGTGGGTGGCTCCTGGTAACCAACGGGACTTAGGGTCATTGATTAGGTGGGTGGCTCCTGGTAACCAACGGGACTTAGGGTTATTGATTAGGTGGGTGGCTCCTGGTAACCAACGGGACTTAGGGTCATTGATTAGGTGGGTGGCTCCTGGTAACCAACGGGACTTAGGGTTATTGATTAGGTGGGTGGCTCCTGGTAACCAATGGGACTTAGGGCTACTGATTGGGTGGGTGGCTACAGGTAGTAGTAGAAAGCAGGGGCAAGATATGTGTCTGAAATACAAAAACAAAGAGATTCCAGTTACTCAGCACTCCAGGTATGGAAATAACAAACCTGTAAATGAAACAGCAACAGATTAAACCCAGAAGCTAGACTCCAACCCTAAGCAAGTGCTCAGTGAGCAGCATGGTGGAAACTGAGCCCTGAGCAAAGTTCACTGCTGAGTCTAATTGAGATTCACAGCCAGCCAGTTCCAGTTCAGAGAGAGTACGTGCAAACCACGCTCAACTCCATGAGTCAACGTGGAGCGCTCATTTTTGATTTATAAAAATGTTCTACTTCTTTGAGCTACAATAATTGTATGATTTCAACATTTGTAGACTTTTTCTTTTACACATAATCCAAAACAACATTCTTGGTTTTCTCGCATTACCTTACGAGCCGTGTCATCAAGCCATTAATTCCGCTAATGATGCACATCTCACTTGCCATAGTATTGAAAAAAAATGACACCTGCAGAGTACTGCTTCTTCAATAGACTAACCTGCATTGTGTGAAATGACCGACTTATGAATGACTTTATCATAAGTACACTGTTGATTGTGTAAAGTAGGGGTGTTAAACTCCAGTCTTTGGGGGCCGGAGCCTTGTGTAGATTAGTTCTTTCCCTGTTCCACCATATATGATTCACTTCAAAAGCTGTGTGGTAATCAGCACAAGGAGGTGAAAGGAGTTGAATCAGGGGAGTTAAATGAGGGGAAACCTAAAAATGTGCAGGGCTCCGGCCCCCCAGGACTGGAATTTGGGGCCCCTGGTCTAAAGGTTGTTGATGGATTCTTTTCTTGGAGGGGGGGAAGCTTGTGGACTCATGAAGAATACAATGCAATGCAGCCACCCTAAGGGTTATTTTCTTTTTAATTTGCTCTGAATTTCGTATGGAGATCCACACTTCCTGTCGCCACTGACCAGAGAGACTCAGTGCAAAATTAAACACCACAGTGTGACCCAAAAAAAGCGCAGCGCATACAAGGACACTAACGGCATTACGGTGGCCCAGGGGGGACACCATGCCCTCAAGCCTCCCAGGTATGATCCCTGCTTTGCGGCTTTCCTCCCTCAGCCAAAATAAACGCTGTTTAACTTGACCGCTGTCTTTAAATTGCCCTTAGTGTGATGGGATGAGGTTTTGCCCAGGGACTCTTCCTGGGGCCACAGCTCTTAAATTATTAAACGGGAAAAGGGACGGATGGGTATCCTCTGCTGATACGGTCAACTAACTGAACGGTGGGAGCACTTCAGAGCTTGCGAGCGATGACCACATGATGAGGGCTGTAGATAAGTACAGTATTAGTAGCAAAGAGAGCTTCAGAGGGTAAGTCACATCAAAGCAGCGTAAGCCGCCCCAAGCAGATCACGGCTCCATGGAAACGTGCACCATGCCAGACAACACTGCGGATCAATATGTTAGGGTCAGAAAGTGAAGCCACTGCTTTAATTCATGAGCGCGGGCACACTGACGAGAACGGAGGTTTGCTCCCCTGGGGAGATGCCTTAAGCAGAACCCCCCCTGTGTGACCGAGACCCGGGTCCAAAGTCAGAGCTACAGTCGTAGCTGACCATCTCACCAGAAGAACACTTTTAAAATGATCTTCCAGATTATTTTTAAAATGTTTTTTTTTTCTTAACTTTTGGGCTTGTGTAAGCAGTCCTCCCACCCTTAAAAACCGTGAATATGAATGTTACTTTGCTAATATCATCCTTTCATATTATACAGGACCATAGATCATAGACAAAGGGGTAATGAGATGCACATGATCCCAAAATGGCAGAATGGCGTTGTCACATTGCAGACTTCCCTGGCAGGGAAGGAGTGGGGGCTACAGCCCACGCGTCATCTGCTGTGAGAGTGCCACCTGGATGGGGGGGGCAGGGATGGGTGCTCCCTTTGAGTGGGGAGGGGGTGTGGCTATGAGCGGGGGTGTGGCCAAGTGTGGGGGCGTGGCCATCATCAGGGTGGTGAGCACCCTTTTAGCATCCCACTAATGTCACTCAGAAAAAAAAGCTGGGTGTTTTTAAAGAGACTGATTTATGAAGTGACTGCAATTATACAGTATCTCTGGCTGCCAGCGGGAACGTGGACTGGACTTCAGAGGACTATCTGGGATGGTTTGGGTGACACAATGGCATAAGACGGGTAACACTAGCAGATATCGCATTAGAGGGGCACCGTTCTGCCATCTGCTTTAAGCTCCTATCAGGGAAGACAAAATACAGGCACCCAGGTGATACGAGGTAAATAATCCCAATAAATTCAAAAAATATCTGGGCTGTGTGCAAAGGAAATCAGGCAGCAGCCAGTGGGATTGTAAGTAATTACGGAAGCAGAGTAAGAAACACGCGTGTGCAGCGAAACGAGGGTCTGTTCCTCCTGTGCTCGCTGGCTGACTGCTTCCTTAAATAACTCAGACTGCCAGTCAAAAGCCAATGCACCAAAGCAAGGCTCTCCAAACAACACGTTGTAATAGGAGTATATGAGGGGGGGTGGGCGTTTGCATTCTTTATGTCTGAAGTAAAGCTAGTGTGAGCTGATCGAGCAGCACTAACTGAAGGAGTAAATGGTGCTGCGGGGGGGTGGTTGAAGGTAGGCGAGTGACCAAAGGTGAGTAAAACTGAAGTTGCAGATCGTAGAGACGTCGATCCCTGACGTTGCGTAAGCTCTCCTGCCAGCCACATTTCCGTAATTACAATTCTTGCAACCTCCTTATTTTTATCTTCTAATTTTGCTCTATTTTTCAAAAAAAAAAAAACAGTGTAATGCCGACCAGGCCGGAAAAAAGCAGACATGAATTGTCCTCATGGAACTTTGATCTTCAGACTAAACATCTCAGGACAAGGAATAGTCAGGATTAGATGCAGAACCTAAATTTCGCTCATCATGATCAGGCACAGAAGGAGATAAAGATCGGTGGTGGTGTGGTGGTGGTTGATTCTGTGCATTCTCACGGTCCCCATCGACTGCTATCGCGTGCACCTGCCAGCGGGTGCTAACACTCCAGGTCAATAACCACGAAATGCCATGTCAAAACAGATGCTTCACTCAGCCGAATCAGACAATGACAGAAGAGGGGGCGCCTTGTCTCGGCCCGTGCGATAAATCACAGCTGTATTCATATTCCAACCTTTGAAATGAGGATGCTTAATGGGGAAGTTGAATACAAAGGTCTAACGGCGATTCCCAAGGGGATTGTCCGAGGTGCTGAATCTCAGGTTACCACTGGGATTTCAAAATTCGAAATGTTTATTAATTTCCCGCTAAAATGAAGATATGACTTATTACACCTTTGAGGAATCACGCTGATAATTATGTCAAGGAGGCATGCCTTGAAAAGAAACTCATTTAGCCATTATTTTAACTTCAGCAGTCCGTTCCATTTTTGACACGGTAAAAGGCTCCTCCATTGAGGCTGCCTGTTCAGCGTAAACTTGCACGCATCCAGTATTCATCAGTGTTGTCACATACACCTTTGATAGATGTCTGATGATAGAGTGTATCTGCATGTTGCATGCTTCACTGGAGATGGCTTGTAATCTTATATTGCATATAATTTAGCCATTGAAAGGCATATTTCTCAATTACTCCCATAAATTTGTATAGAAAGGCTTTTACTTGATTTAAATTCTATCCATAGCAAGCCAAATAATGAACGATGGCTATGACCAACACAGCGTGTTTACAAATTACACTATATTATGCTCTGGGACACAAAAGATGAGAACAACAGAGTGAACATTAGTAGAGGAGCCGCTATGCAGGAAGGGAGGAGGCTTGCCCCTTACAAAGTGACCTATTACCCTGAAATCCTACTGCTCTGAAGCGCGGGCTCCCTTAGCAGGAACCCCATCAGCATTGACATGGTCACTCATGCTGATGTGCTCTGCTCCGGATGAGCGACATGCCAGGTTATTCAAAGGTATAAGTTCAAATAGGCCTCCATCGCTGATGTTTAAGCCCAATGTCTCTGCACGGTTCATGCAAAGAAACCCATTTATGGATGACGGTCCGAAATATCAAGGGCCTCAATTTGTGATGTTTGGATTTTACAAGACGAGTGGTTGTCAGAAGATGGATGGATTGAATGATCCGTTTATATTGTGATATAGCAGTCTTATCCCCAAGCTGTACACATAATTAGAGTCATATTTAACCAAACACACATCATTCACAGGAAAAGATCAGTAGTCTGCAAAGTCACATATGGTCCATGAGTAGCACAGCACGCAGTGAGAAGAGTTGGGCTAGATTAGTAACATGGGCTTTGGGGGGCTCGGGTCCTACACACAGCCATGTCACAACAGAGCAACCGCGGAGTGGCAGCTGAGATGTGTCAGCCTGCGGCATCTGCCTCGCTCCTCGCAAGCCGTTGGTAGTGCATCACCCAAGCAGACAGTAACTTCTTCTCACATATTTACTACAATGACAGCGTGACGTGACACGTCGGAATGTGCCGGTACGTGACATAATGATCAATAGCTTTATACAGAGCAGACGGACTTTTCTTTGGTATTCAAAGTGTCTTATTTAAATTCCTCCAGCGCTGAATGTGAATGCAAATGTATCCCTCCTCATTCCGTGCTGTGAGTTCTCATCTCTTACGTCGTCGGGTTCCTCTGTAAAATATGTCTAACAATGCTTGCCATTAAGCGTGGTTGATGTACATCCATTTTGCTGAGACAATGCTTGACAACTCTTTCACAAAATAATCCTGTGCGTTATCAACATCCATTTGAAACTTTTGTTACCGTAAGAAAACCAAATTTCACCATGCATGTAATTGGCTGTGTTCAGTACTACAATAGCAGTTTCGTAAGCTTAAGAGGGGAAAAACAATAAATCCTTGATTTTGTTGTGTAACGAGAATCTTTTGCTACATGCAACTTTAGCTTTCTTTAGCTTCTAGATTGTTTCCAGAGTTTTATGCGAACATCTGAAACGAGTGGAATCTGTTCATTTCCCACTTATTTTTAACAGCCGTAGTAGTTACAGCTGTGAAGGACACAAAATCCATGCATCTTCCCACCACCTATCTGCAGGGACACAGTGAACCTGGATGCACAGAAGTGCAAGGCAGGGATCCTCTATGGATGGGATGTCAGTCCATCACAGGGCACAAGGCTCTGGAGGTGTGAAGCAACAGTCAGATGAGCCACAGACACGTAATGTGAAACATTTTGTATGCAGTGTTAGCTACTACCTGGGAGACATCTTCATAATGAAAAGCATCTGGACTATCCGAGAAGCATAACGTTAAAGGACAATAGGTGATCAAGCCAAAATGCGATTTATCGTGTCTACTGCTGTTTGGTGGTTTAGAGCCTGTGGCAGAAAGTAACTTTCCAGAAAAACCATGTACCGTGATTTCCTACCTTGTTCAGTGACAGGATTCTGTTTAGCTTAGATTCAACCAATTGAAGGGAAAGCAGAGGAGGCTGATGAGATGTAAAGAGTGGGCAGAACGTGGCCCGTCTCGCCTAGCAGAATGACCTACTTCAGACAAAGGTGTCCTCATTTCGTTTGCAAATGAAGCATCACCTCTTGCGTCGGAAAGCTAAGCAGGTGGCCGTCCGGGGCATACAGATGAGCTTCCATAGCCTCGTGGTGCGCGCAGCTGCCCGGGACGGTTTTCCGACACCGGCCTGCATTTCCTGCCATTTCTGCATCGTGTTAGAATGAGAGCGCATGGCAGAAATCACATGGGTGTTCGGATAACGTCAACAGAAAGGCAGACAAGATAAGCATGGATTCCTCAGGTAAGCGGAGATATATTCAGCTGGTCGACATGAAGACACAGCGCGTTGTTGTGTGAGACACAGTAACATAGCAGCTGGGAGCACCACTCTCAAGGCGAAGATGCATCAGCGGGCAACTGCCAGCCAGAGAGATGCAGCTTCTCAGTAAGATTCTGACTGTCCTTGGTATCATTCCCCGTTCTATGGATCTTCTGCCTCGGGAATCTCACATTTGCGGCCACACTTTACTGTGTTATTTTCACTTTGCTTTAAAAAAAAAAAAAATTAACTGGGCCATCAAAATGTATTCATTATTCATTCATAGAACATTCAGTGCACCTTCATAACGCACTCATAATACATTTATAGAACATTCATAAGCAGCTTGTAAGTATCATCCTTGTATACTTTAATAGCTTTCATATAAATGAATAATGAACATCATATGATTATAATGTTTGTTAATGAAGTATATTAAAGCTGTGAATGTATCTTGGGGTGTTAATGTACTGTATATTTACATACCACTTCTGCATATTCTACTAATGCATTATAAAGGCATTATGAAGGTGTAGCTAAAGTGTTACAGGCATTCATATATACATATATATTTGGTATCGATTCACAGATCTAATGCCCTCTGGCCTCCTAATGCCCATGTTTCTCTCTGATGCTCTGGAGAAGCCTGACTGCAGCCAATGAAAGATGCTCTTGGCTTTGCCTCTTGGAGTAGCTTTCCAGTCTGGCTTCGGTCCAGGACAGCTTGCTGCGCCAATCCCGCTTGCGAGGCCGGAGCCGCCACACTTCCTGTCATACCCCCCCCGCTACGCACGCCGTGTTTTTCTGCCCAGTCTGGGTTTTATTCCTCCGCTTCCAGGCTAGGAAAATGTTCCTGTTCATCGCCACGCAGGCTTTTTTCTGGCCCACTACGCGCGCTGAGTAAATGGGACGTGCCCGCTGCTCATAATGCCACTGGGCTGAGTCACGCAGCCGATTAAAGAGATCAATCATTGATGAGATGCATAGAAATCGGGGAGCGCATTGCTTCCTGCAGTCCACGTGGCGGAAGGGTGACGCATTTAATACATGCTCTTCTTTGATTCATCCTTCTGTCAGTTTTCTGGGTGTCTTTTGATACATGTGCAGGCCCCACATCCCTGAGGTGCTCACTCTCTTTTTCGGATAAGCCTCTGCACACACAGGCATAGAAACGCACAGACCTGCAGATGACGGGAACATTTTGTTTCTCTGTCCTGACTGACATCCCCTCCCCCGCCCCCCCCCCCCCACATTGAAATTCTCTTCCAGTACAGTCTTTTACTGTTAAGTGACATCTGCATAACACCTCTCGTAATTACAGCCTCGCCTGATTATCCTGAAATGGTAGCCCAGGAATTCCGCGTACAACCTTCCAAACCTGTGACACATGTGACAAATTAAATTAGCTGAAAGTTACTGGTACTTTCAGCAAACATGTACACAGTGTGTGTTACCGTCTCCGTTCTTTTAAAACCGTTCTAAAATGTCTGCAAATTGACCACTACTGTTAGACTGCAGGATGCAGAGATGCCCTAACTCTTGCAAAGATTTTTAAATGAGGTACCAGCTTAGTTGGAGTAGTATATGTGTGTGTGTCTGTGTGTATAATAATTATTTTATTAGCAACAACAGCAAAACAAAACAACAACAATACTACTTCTACTACTACTAATAGTAATAATAATAATAAAAAAACAACAACAGCACATTATAATACATAACCACCTCTCCATAACCTCAGAAAGACAGGGATCCACCCCCCCCCACCCCCCCTCCAAGTCATTGTTAAGCTTGTTTGGAAACATAATGTGTATTTCATCAGTTAACCATGCAAATAGTTACCTAACAACAGAGTACTAAACAGTGCTGCATTAAATATGCATGTGAGCAAATGCAGAATGCATTAATTACATCATATAGACATATATAAACAGACACATACACACACAGACTGTATTGAATAGTTCTTGTGAACATTCAAATGAATTACCACTGTATCTGCCAATATATATCAGAAATATGCATTTATTCCAGTTTAAAAGTCCAGCTGACATTCAATCAACTTTCTCTGCATGTTCTCATGTTTGATGGGTAATGTATAATCATTGCTCAGTGCAGATCTCATTACCACTTTCTGAGTTATTGGCCAGCTGCAAATATCCAGTTGCCTTTTTTTAAACTCTTTACATTCACCAAATGGGGTTTAACCCGCTCTCTTCCTGGCTGCTGAGTCCTGGGATCCCAGATTCACTCACCTCTCTTCAACACTGCATGTTTGAGGAAAGGCTCTGCATCAATCTCTGGTTTCGTTTCTGCCCAGTGAGTGTCGTGTGCCATTTCACTCATTCATTAGCCACATCTAATCACCGTTAAAAGGACAAAGGGCAAAACTGGCTTCTAGTACCAAACTGGTAGCACACAGATAAAAAATTTGGCAGTTTACAGTCAATTTTTTGTTATAATCGAATTAACCCATGTCAGTCACCAAATTAGATATTTACTTTTTTGATGCTAGAATAAAACGTGATAATTGCTCAGCAAAATAAATTAGGCATATATTCAGAGAATGATTACTGTTTTTCTGGAAATCCAGTAATCACTCTGATTTCTAATTTATTGCTATAATTAGCCACACATGGTACCAAGAGTCCGGCAAGTCCCTTCAAAGTGGGCAAGCGGCAGAATTTCAGATGAATTTGCATGGAGGGATATCAGAATATGACAGACTGTATAAGATGGGTTTATGGAAATGGCTTAATGATGCAGCATAACAGACATGGTGTGGTCCTGATATCATTGTTTTCCACCTTCTACTTCAATGCGTGAGTCAGACCTACATGGGCCAGGGTTCTGCATCCCGTTTCCATGTCGATGGAGCGCGAGCCGCCAGGCAGGTGGGTTCTGACTGTCGCGTCTTTGCTTGGCGAGGAACCACAACGGCTGGTCAAAGCTAAGGACAAAAGTCCAAGCTTCAGTAGAACAAGACCGTATTCTCAAATAGTACTGGACCTTACTGGCTCAATGAGCAGAACTACAGGACACGGAGGGAGAAAGAACAAGACAATCTTTTAAAAAGTGTTGTGTTGGCAGGAAAGGGAAAAAGAGGGAAAAAATCTGTGCAACCTTGTGTGCTGCAGCTGATGGCACAAACCCCGCTTTGGGATTCGCGTAGAAGCAAAATCTGTCGACAAACAGGAATGCCAGGAACTCGGAACAAGCAGAACCACAACGGCCACCAGAGTCTTCAAACTGAATCTGACGGACCTGCATGCTCACCCTCATCTTATCGCAAATGGATGCTGTTTTAGGCTTCCCCCGTCAAGGAAGGCTGTGCCCCCCCCCCCCACCACCAACACCCTCCAGCTGTGAATGCTCACTGCCAGAATACCAGGTGAATGAAAGAAGTCTGTCAGATCCTAGTGGGAGGGGCTTCTCAGAAAAACAAACAAACAAACAAACAAACAAAAAAAAACTAACAATCATTTCATGGGTTAGCAAGTTGTGCCACATTAAATAACAGGGCATTAAATAATAGGTGTACCTAATTTCCCAGACTGCCAGATCCCTGCTCAGAGGTATCTCCACCTACGAGATCAGGGATGTGGTCAAGGGACGAGCTTAGGAGATGCTGCGATAAAAGCATTTAAGCATTGATTTAACAATCTGATAGCAAATACCAGTGTGTGTCATTTGTTTCAGCTCATAACGATAGCGAATCTCTAGCCAGAGGAAAAGGTGTAATGATAAACATGACTGTTGTTTTTATTTTTGCAGTTCCTTAGGCATTGTTTTTGCTAACATGTTATCAAGTATTTGACATGTAGGGAGTATTTATTTTTAAGTTTGCCAGCACAGTAAGTATGAGTCTCCTAATTTTCTTTTTGGGAAGCTTCTCACGGCTGATACAGTGATATTGGATCATGAGCTGGAACGTGCTGGCATTTACAGACATTAGTAGCGAATCCAAAATGTTCCTGGAGAAATCAGACACCCAACTCTGCCCAGGCAGTTGTCAAAATACTCATGGGAGGGGCATCCTGCATTTTAATTTCTTCCAGCTTCTGTCCTTATTCCAGTTCAACCTGTGATTTTGCTTCTAAATAATACCTTAATTATGTAATGTATAAAAATCAATATCAGTATTCATTTTTGGGGCAGAAGCCCTTAAATCTAAACATCAATGTCATTCCTCTACCTGGAAACATTCGAAGAACGAATGGAGAAATGCTTGGGTGAAAGTGCGATTTTGGGGTAGCCCTCCCCTTAAATGGTAAGTCCCCCCTGATAGGCTCTGCCATCTTAGGCTTGTAGCCCCCAGAGGATGAGCGAAAGCTAAGCAGCCTGGTTGCTGGTTAAGCAGAGCGTGTCCAGAGGGTTCCACCACGCTGGACTCTCTGGGGAGGTGCAGGGGCTTTGCAGGAGCTCCGGTTACCTGTCTTGGGATGACGGCGAGCGCGGCACGTTCATCCATTCGCAAGAGGGTCGCGCAGTGGCTGCGAAGTTGAGTTTCAGCAAGGGAAAGAATACTCGTTTGTAACAAGCGATGAGGAAAGGCCTTAGATTTCTCTCGCTGAGCTCAGTTAATTAAATCTGAGGCCCCTTCAAATGTAGATTTATTTGGATTCATTAGCTCTGATTAACTAATCTGATATCAGCGCCCTGCTCTAGATTTTCCTGCCTTCTTTTTCCACATCCTTCTAGCTCTGCGATGGAAATTGACTGCAGACCTTTGACCCGCATGGAAATCAGGCAAGTGGAAGTGTGACTGGTGTCAGCAGAGGAAACCAAGGTCCACTAAATGAGACCAGCCAACAGGAGCTGACTGCTAAGGTAATTACTGTGCCGTGACGAACTTTCAATCAACGTCTTCTAGGACAACTCAGAGGACAGAGTGCACTGGGCCAGTGGCTCTTCTGGTCTCCCAGGAGGCCTAATGACACGTCACGGCAGGTATTAGGGCTGCAGGCCTCTTAGAGAGGTAACGTGAGGAAAAGACTTGTGTCGATATGTGAATAATCATGATAGGATTTTCCCATGTGACACGTTGCAAACACGGGATGAGAAAAGCACTTATTTTTCCACTTGGGATAAAACGAGCAAGATAATTTTAGACCGGGATGACAAAGCTGCCGTTTTTTCTATCGCTGACGCTGAAGCAGACTGTATTCCAACCGTGACAAAGCCCTTTGTTTATTTGCGCCTTCACTCATCCAAATTCATGCATCCTGTTACATAAAGCCCCACACAGAAAGGTGGGCCATGCCCCTACCCCTTCCAAAGAACAGGTTGTGCCTGTCCGTCGTTTCCGGAAAGCTCCGGGACGTCAATCATCAGACCGCTGTCGGTAAAAAGAAGATACTCTAACATCTGCTTCCATCCCATGCGGAAAGAGAACATCAAAGCGAAGTAGATCTCATTCTTACATACTGGGACACTCCACCGATCATATCCACAGCCCTAAATCACGTCACAGTCTCACCTGAGGTCTACACTATGAACAGAGATGCTCTGGGAAAAAAAAGAACCACTAATCACGGCCAAGCAGCTCCACCTGGAGCTTCTCCGTGTCTCTGGCTCATGCATCCAAACCGCGGGAGAAACCAGCCATGTCGCCGGCATGAGATCGGAATTCCCGGCGCGTCCCGGTCCTGGTCTGGCAAAGACCGAGCGATGATGAATGAAAGACAGACGGCAGAGCTGCCTCCGGCACCGTAATTTGATTCATTCTTTATTATTTGCCAGCCTACAGTTGTGTTATTGCGCCTGCTCTTCTGAAATGGGAAATGTAATAAATATTGATGTTCTTTTATGGGGTGCGGAGCTGGGACCGCTCCGCTCGGGGCTCCTTTCCGGCTGCTCAGCAGAGCAGGTCCTGCATGCCGCATGCCGCATGCTCGCATTCCTGTTAGACGTGAATCCCCACCACAAGACTCCATTTTCACAGCCCGTGCCTCAAACGAGAGATGGTAGCGGTGCGGGGGGGGGGGACAGTGACACACCTGGATGCCCTCAGTATGCGAGGACTCTAACGGGAAAGAGAGCAGGAGACAAGCGGAGGAGGAACAGGGTGCAAGGGAACTGGTTGGCTGGCACAAGAAGGATGCCCGGAGTCTGGCAGGATGCGAGCGTGAAACTTATGGAAACATCTCAAGCCCCGTGGACACTTTCAGGGTCACCATACAGCCGAAGTGACGGCCCAGCGAAGGGACCTGGGTACCATTGGGTGACCCAGTGACCCCAGCCAGTTACCTGGGGTCCCGTTCGGCTTCTCGCTAGACCAGACGTGCATCCGGAGACAGCTGGGGTTTGTGCTGCCTCAGCCTTAGCAGGTTACCCTAAGGATTAGGAGGCTCTAATGAGATGACTGTCAATGAGGGCAAATTAAAAGCAGTGCTTCTCTGATACTGTTCCCGCCCAGCCTGTCACACACACAGGTACACACACACACACAGGTACACACACACACACACACACAGGTACACACACACACACACACACACAGGTACACACACGGACAAGCTAAGGCATTTGCACATCCCCTGACAAACCTCCATGCAATCACAGGGAAATATTAAAAAGCCTCCATCACATATTCTTCCTGCCCCCCTGCCCCACCCCTCCCCATGATACGAAAGGTAGTGATGGCATTCAGGGGGCTGGGTGTGAGCACTGCTATCAGATGGCTGCCCGGCAGGTTGCCTCTTCCCGAAGTCTTGCCAATCTGGGTCTGACTCTCGAAAACGGGGGCTAAAGCGTCGGCCTCTCACTCGGTGTAGAAGCACAATCCCGCCCCTACTTATATGTGTCACCCACCCCCCCCACACAGACCCACCAACACTTAGGAAAAGTGCAGAAAGAGAGTGAATCCTTACCTGAATCGTAGAGAGAATTCCAGAATGGTCTATTTCATTCTGCCGGGTTAGACATTAAATCCCAAATGCCTCTGATTGTTGCTGAGAGACTGAAGATGCCATTGAGGAGATACGGATGGGGGGTGGGGGGGTGGGAATGGGCTTCTCCTTAACAGGGGCACGAGTTCGCGAAAGCCACACAGGGGTGGGCTGCAGTGGGCGGACGAGCGGATTTGGAGATATCCGGGTCTCGCTCACTTTGAGGGGTTTTTCTCCAGGTATGAGTCTGTGAGCCGGCGGGAGCAGCTACAGCTTGCCTCAGAAGCACGGGCTGCACCACGCTGAGAGGCGGAGAGAGAGAGAGAGGGAAAGAGAGCAGGCGAGGAAAGGAGCACTGGCAGAGGGGAGAGGAGGGGGGATAGGACACAGCGAGGTGGGAGGAGCCGCAGTGGAAGAGGGAGAAGAGAGAGAGAGAGAGCAGGAGAGGGAGGGAGAGAGAGCTGCTGGAGGAGCAGCACAAATAGAACGGGCGCAACTAATGAAATTCAATTCCCACGTTTCATCACAGCCCCGGAGAGAGACTGGTGGCACGCGTGTGTGTGCATGTGAGCATGTTTGGTCAGCATGGGGGGGGGGGCGAGGCGTTGTGGAGGAAAATTACCCAATGGTTAAATCCAAGAAAAGCCAGGAATGAAATTAAATGTATTCGTCTGTTCACAGTCCCCCTGCCCCCCATAATATGACACCTTTGACAGGACAGGGGCGTTCTCAGGGTGGAGCGTGGTCTGCTTAGGACCACGTAGGCCTAAAGATTTTGCGGCAGTATAGGGACCCAGGTTGGCAGATGGGCCAACACTGGCTGGCTTCCCCTCCCCGTGGTTTCGCCTGGCCCCTGCTGAATCAGCGCTTTAGCGAGCGCCTCATGGAGGGAGAATCACAAAAAGAAAAACCAGCACCTGTCCGGGGATGTTCCTACTGGGTAAACAAATGTCAGAAGCTATAAAGTGGCCATGGGATGGAGGCCCGTGATCTGGGAACGACACCACAGCCCTGGGGGGGGGACAATTCGGGAATGACAGACAGCCCTGACCGCGTGCCTCGGTGGGCTATGAGCATGTCAGACTCCGCTGTAGGAGGCCTTAGCGCAGATGTGGGCAGAATAAGGCATGACTGGAGAAGATGACCCAATATCATGTTGTGATCGGAGAAGCAACCGCAAAGGGACTTGGGAATGACTCACGGCTCAGCAGGTAAACCTGACAACCCGCACCACCATCTCCAGAGATGCATCATCTGGAGGGATCCGGGTTGCCATGGTGACAGGAAGCGTCAACGGCCATACACCCTACTTTATGGCAAGGCCAAGCTGGAGTTGGGTTGGGTGACACTCTGCCTTGAACACTCCCACACTCAACTCTTTAATCTCAGGCTTCATTCTATTTTTAAAATTTATTTTCTAACTCAAACTCTCAGGAAAAGTTAGGTCAATATTCAGAGTTAAGGTTTCATTTTTTTTTAATAACTTGATCAAATTAGTGTCAGAATTCATAGGGGGTTAATACTAATGTGCAACTGATGAGACACAGATGCAAATAAACAAACAAACAAACAATATTGCTTTCCAGGACAAAAGAGAAGCAAGCAAATGGAACATGGGTGGGATGACAGGGACCAAACGAACGAAATGTGTCTCAAGGATCAGTGTGTGTTTTAGGCCTTGGCTGGAACCATAAACACATCCAGATCTCATTAGTGGAGCTGATAATGCAAGAAAGCTGGAGTGAGGTCTGAGCGTGCCTTGCACTATATACCTAGTTTCTAGTACGTAGTGGTACGAAGTTATCATTTAGCTTAATAACAGCGGTGTTCAGGCCTCCAGTGTGTTTATCTCACTCAGTAGCTCAAATTGTCATGTAAGAGAAGAAAACAACGGAAGGAACATTCAGGCACATTTTCATTAGCATTCTCAGTCTCGATGCGGTGAGGGGGGCGAACCGCTGGCTTTGTGTTCCTCCAGCCGTGTTCCGTAACATGCGGCCGTCTGCGTCACAAGTTAATTTAATTTGTGGACTGCCTGCCGTTATGATGATGTCAGGGACAATTTTCAAGGCTAAGCACAGTGAGCGATCTTTCTAGATAGCCGGCTAATTGAAACTCCTAATGTTTGTTACTTGGCATAAAGGGAATATGGTCTCTCAGACCGCTGCCTGAAATGAAAATAAGCAAAACTAATGGTTCTTGGTGCTATATTTTTGTGTCCAGATTAGTATATATTTTGTATAAAAGGTTACCCTTCAACATACCAATGGCGCCACATGTACGATCTGAAGATACTTGAAAGGAACGCTATAGCACATAGCGAAAACATGGATTAGTGGCTAAATGTGAGGAAAACAAAGGTTACGACCAGAGGAAAAACAGTGAACTCTAGCACTGATAGTGAAAGTATGGAGGATATACATAGCTTTTGCCTCCTTGGAACAAGCATCAAAAAAACAGAAGTTAAGAAACACATCTCAGACTGGCACTTGGCAGGCATGTGATGATGGAGGACTTAGATGCAATCTTCAAATGTACAGACATAGCTCTGTGAACAATGAACATGAGAACTGTTCAGAATATGGTATTTCCTTTCCCTCTTGATTGATGTAAAGATGACAAAGGAGGATAAGCAGAGCCACCGCCTTTGAACACTGGTGATGGAGACTTTCAGGATGCTGTGGACCTAAAGGAAAATAAGCAATACTTGATCAAATCAAGCCTGACCTATTTTCTGGGAGCACAAATGACCAGACTGAGGCCTTCTTATTTCAGGAGTTTTCTTGTACTCTGTTGTACTCAATGGTAAAGCCGCCTCTTCCCTGTGTCAGAGTTGGTGAAGCTTACATGCCAATGTTGGCTGAACTTTTTCAAGTTCTTAGGGCTTCAGGTCTGCCTGCGGAATGTGTCCTGCAAGCATGTGCCAATCAGGAAGAGCAAATAATCAGCCCAGATGATAACCAATCAGGAAGAGTAAATCATCAGCCCAGAGAATAACCAATCAGAAAGAGCAAATCATCAGCCCCACCCACCACCTTCGGAAAACTGCTCTTGGGTCTGACACCCAGAATGTCTTTATACAAGATGAACAAACAGGTTTTCCTTTCATGTGTTTTTCTCCATTTTGCACTGATTCCTCAAGTAGCTAAAACTGTAAAGGAGAAAGAGAAAAAAATACAGACAATGGCTACAGTGACTAGGAGACTATAGAGTAAGGAGGGAGTCAAGGGGTAGCAGGAAAGCAACTTAAAAAACTGAAAAGATTATTCCTAAGGCAGCTGGGATGAGAACTGGGACATTCCAGTACTTGGTTTTGTAGCTTCAGCTGCTATAGCATTTTATATACAAGAACACTGTGTTCTAAGATGAGTCATCCATTGTAGTAGACTGTTATGGGCACATTGCTTATCTATGTTGCTCACTATAGACATATCTATACCAGGTGTTTTCTATGAGGATTCACTCTCAGTGGTTATTGGGGAATGTTACACACACAAATAAGGAGGAATGTTTTTGAGTCTAACTAGAGATGCACCGATTGTATCGGCTAACTATCAGTATCTGCCATTACAGCAACAATCCATCGGCCCAAGGCTAAAAAAGAACCGATATTTGCTGCCAATAATTCCTGTAAAATGGTGACAGGTATTGCTTTGCACACCCATGTACTAAACAGTTACAAGGATGTTTGCTGTGTGGAATTATTTTAATGTCATTAAAAATGCATTTCACGAGGAGGATCTGCTAATAAACATTTAAATACAAGAAATTTGACTGCTCAGCTTAAGGTGAGACAGTGAAAAGTATGAAGAGTTTCTGGAAAAAAAATCCATTCCAATACATAAGGCTGCAGTACTGCCAAATAACGCTAGTCTGTGAGTAACAGAAGCATGTGATAGCAAAAGAAAATTCAGTGCAGAATGAAAAGATATTCCTTGAAATATTACAGTTTTTCCACACTTGATGATCAGCCCTTTTCTGTTATAAATGTTATAAACATATAAGTTTCCTCCAGTTATAAAATATAGCACTCTGGCGTACAACAGCTGTCCAGAGTTGGTGTTTTCATGTCATATTTTTAGAATGCAACTAATTTATTGCTTAATTTATTTGGGTGGAGTGTCCCTTTAAACGTGTTTAAGCATTCCATTCGAAAACATTCGGTATCTGTCTCGATTTTCAAAATAATCAGTGTCAGGCAGAAATTTCCTTATCGGGGCATCACTGAGTATAATGCTGACCCTGATTCTATTTCCTCCAAAATTCACAACATGTGCGGCACGAAGATAAAAAAAAAAAAAAGAAAATCTTTGCTACTTAGCCCCCTCTGCTAACATGTGTGCTAGCATATGCACTGAAGTGAATTTTTAAAAAGATAAGGATAAAGAAGAGATGTTGTTGCGGTAAAGTCCACACCCTGGTTGAGGTTTGAGGTGCCACCCTTGAGGAAAGACGCTGGCCAGCCACCGGGAGGCTAATGGTGACTAACAGCCTTGCTGCTAAAGTCAGACTTGTCAGCAGAGAAAAAAGAGGATTTTCCTGGCGCACTACGTGGAGCAGGGAAGCATGTGGACTTACTGATTACGACATTGCCCCGAACGTGGGCCGGATTTGGATGTGTACTGTCTCACAGGTTACACGCGCTGCTTGGATTAGCGCACCTGTTGCTATCCGAGACTTGCACTGGTTCTCAATGTGTAGCCTCCGTTAAACAATATGGCACTGGTACCATAAAACAAGCAATTAAATTAGGTAGGCATGGTAGCTTGTTCGGCAGCATGCTAACTAGTGGTTGCTAACCATTACATAAACAGGAATAAACAGAATGATAAAGATCATAAAAGCGAACAGACATGTCTTTTAGAAAATCCAATTCATGTACATGGCAGTTACATAAGAAAATTTTATTCATCCATTATGTCAATATCGGCCATTGAAGGAAATGCTATGACAGAATTAAACTGTCATATCAATTCAGCCAGTAATTTGTGTAAATTTTAGTATTTTTTTTTTGTTTGTTTAATCATCTTTAATTCTTTGCTCCTTCTCCAGCAGAGGTAGCGATGAATCCTTTCTGTTGCTCGAGGCAGTTTGCTTTAATCGCTCGCACCATTTTCCGATTGCGTGAGCGTTTGATCTCGTATGCCACCGTATGTGTGCGTAAACAATGGCTGTGCGCGAGCGAAGTAGACCTCAGGTCTCGTCAAGCAGACGTGGAGGAAGCGGCCGTTTTCTCACCGACGTTTAATTGTGCTGCACCGGCCCGCCCTTCACTCCCATGCTTCTGCTGCTAGCTAATTATTCATGCATCTGAAAGTCAACATCCATGCTAAAGCAGCAAACGCTCTGCCAGATCCGCTCATGCATAACCACGACTAGCAATTAGGGTAACGTCGCATTGAAGAAGCCTGTTCACCTCCATCCACAATAAGCTCAAGGAATGTTTAACAGCAAGACATTAGGTGGCCATTATTGCAGACAGTTTCAATGCTGATAAGGCCGGAATATTCCAGTATACTTAGACAACGTATTTATTTAGTCTTATTATATTCTGCACAATGGTTAATGGACCTTTGCAGCATGTACATAATAATGATTTGTGGTGTTGCCAAAAGAGCAGGACAGAAATTATTCCCAACATGAAATGGATACAAGGCCCCTTTAAGAGTATCAAAGAAAAATAAGTGTAAATGAAGAAAACAAAATAACAAAGACTGCTACACCTCCGGCGGCGCCATTCCTGCCTCCAATCCACCCAGCTGACCTTAGTGATTAATCCAACTAGTGTCAGCTAGGCGTGATTAACTGCTGTACCTGTAGGCATAGGACTGGTGGTCAGTTGCCATGAAAATGTGAAAAATCACCCACACCCAGCCTCATTGTTCCTCAGGCTCCTTCTGGATCACTATAAAAGTAGACTCCTGAATGCTCAGTGCATTTACCATTTGAAGAGGAAGTTGGTCTTTTTGTTGATCTTTGCGCTGTCTTGCTCACTTATGTACATCATTTTGGAGACCTTGACAGGCTACAAGCCTTCGCTCAGACCCAGAATGCTCAGTGATAATGTGTTTTAAGTTGTAGAAAGCAAAACCTGATTCAGGGCTTCGCTCTGTCCTGGGTAATCATACTAAAACATCCTCTGACCCCTGGGACTGTAGCTAACTGTTTGCTGTTTCATTATATTTTTTTCAGACTGTGAATTTGTTTGAAAGTAAAAGGAGAGGAGAGTCAAAAAGGAGAAGCAAAAATATGCTTCTTAGAGGCCACATGGGATAGCTGGTGTTAGACTGTAAGAGACGCTGTCAAGTAACTTTACTCTGCTTTCATTTAATCTCGCTAATGTAGCGGCCCACTTAGCCAAGTGTAAATTTCACTCCCCTTTCTGCACATTTACTTCCATATTTTTATTGCCTGTCACCAATGTTTAAAATATGTCTGCAGTTCCGAAAGTAATGAGACAAACCTTCTGAATACTTTCAAAACCTATTTCTTAATATTCCACTGGTGTATTGGTCTTTGTATCGTGCTTAATGGTTTTATCCTTATGTAACTCCACACAACCTGCCTGGGGTACGTTACAACATGCTGATTTTAGTGTAATTTACACGCGTGTAGTGGCTCAGCGGGAACCTTTTCAGGATTGTGTGTTATGTTCCTGTGCACAGAGTTTCTATGTTCTTATTAACACTTCAGCGGTCTAAATTGTCCTGAGAGGCGTGTGAGCGCTGCAACAGACTGGCATACCATCTGGAATGTTCTGTGCTTTCTAGTACAGGTAGATATAATCTATATTCCGTAGCAGTCAAAAGTCTGGACAGACCTTCATCTCTATTTTAGGTATGTAATTCATCTCATAGTCAAAGGCCAGTGAAGTAATACATATCAAATATTGCAACAACCAAGAGAAGTGTACAACATCCCAAACTGCAGATCCATCAAAATTGCCCCCTTTTGCGTTGATGACAGCGTCGCAGATCCTTGGCATTCTTTCAGCCAGCGTACAGTTTACAGCTTACTGCCCCCTGTAATGCTTCTCCAACAGTCCTGAAGGTTGGCTACCTTCAACCCGACTCTTCCTAGACAAACTCTGTGGGGCTTCAGTAGGGGGATAGTGGGGGCCAGGTCATCTTTCACGGCCCTCATCTCTTTACAGTACTTGTTCCAAAGATTCATTTAAACTTACTACATGAACTTAAGGTGTGTTTAGTGTTATTAGTATCATCTTGTTGAAAAACAAACAATATCAATAGGTATGTCCAGACTGGTACTGTATATATACATATTTAAATGTAAGAAAGACTGTTTGCTTTAAGTCATATTAAGCAAATGAGCCTCCTAATTAATACAGTGAATATTTCTTACATTATCAAGGAAGCAAGATTTCAGGGAAACTAAAAGTGAAGTAGACTTCTGTAGTTGAATGGAGTGCTGAGATGCCTTTAAGACAAGCATTCCCTCTCTCTGACATTGGCGTTAAGCGAACTGTGGATCACAGTAAATGGACAGAAAAGGCTGGTTTAACTTGGATGCCGCGCTAAACCGGCAGTGACAGTCAAGGCAGCTACAGAGGACCTCTCTCCATCTCCTTGACATTTACCTAATTTAATTCTGTGCTTTAATCTCTCAAACATGCCCTCCCTACCTGTTCCCAGATCTTTAAGTGGATAGTATGGGATCTAGCTGTACATACAGGAAACCACCTCTCTTGTGGACGAGTGGAATTACGCACGTCTAATTTCCCCAGAACATTTCAGATCAACTAGGAATTTGTTAAAGACTTAGTTGGTATTTCACAAACAGTAAAACAAGGTATTTTTGGGTAAGTCACACGTTTAAATTTCAAAATGTGCACTGAGGTATGAGCCCTATGGTTATGATTGGGACATGAGGAATGTTTGAGAAACTAAAGTACAGAATTAAATGAGGTAAATGTCAACTTCATTTAGGATGTATGAAGTTGCTCACATATCAAATGTCTTTCAACAAGACCAGAAGTATGACATGACATCCTCTTCTCCCAGACTGCTCAGAAAATATACAGGGATTATCATGTATAAACCAACATAAAACCTTTCTTATTGTACAATAAGAAACTGAAGAACACCACACTGATTAAAGACCCATCCACCCCAATTTTGAGATGTTTAGCACTTCTTGTCATCTTTGCAATGCTGTGTATGTGTGAGTATGTGAATGTCTGTATACTTAACAAGTACTGTATGGTATATAAAGGGGGAAATGTCATCAGTTAATGATGTTTAAATAACCAGCCGTCTCTGTCCATTTAGGGGGTGGCATAGTGGCGCAGTGGTTAACACTGTTGCCACACTATCTCTAGGACCACAGTTTAAGTGTCTGCGGTTCCATGAGTGTGGAGTTTTCATGTCCTCCCTGTGTTGTCATGGAGTTTCCTTTACACCACACAGTCATTTACTTCCATAGTTACCAAATTTCCCGTCGCTGTGGATGGTGTGTGAGTGTGCCATGCGATGGTTTGGCACTCCATCCTGGGCTGTTCTCTACCTTGTGGCCATAGCCTCCATAT
>JAODKF010000022.1:17151061-17161751 GCA_026779585.1 Mormyrus proboscirostris | reverse complement strand
CCCCCCCCCCCCCGCATCCGCCCCAATAATCAAAACCAGCCAATGCAAACCCCTGGACCCCCTTAAATGGACAGAGATCTCAAACCCCCCCACGCCCACCCCTCGGTGCTCAGCCCAAAGTTCTGCCCTTGTTAACAGTGACCAGCTGCGGTGCTTTAGTGTGCCATTGGGACAACGATCTCCCTCTTTAACGTCTCACACCAGTGCGTGAAATATACCAGGACCCCCATCAGATCTGTAAATATAATGGAAGTTAACTTGAGGCTCCCAGTCCCATTTTTAAGCTAATAACACCAAACTTAAGATCCCCTCGCCTCGTTTTTTTGAGGGTAATGAATTCAGGGGAAGAATTAAAGGCCAATGAATTAGCCCCTTGCCAGCTTTTAATCAAGCACGCGGTCAGCACTGAATTGGAAATGCAGTTAAAGCGATATCCACGCGATTAATTATTTACTGCCCCGTTCTTCAAGTGAACTCATCTATTCCATGATGAATTCAAGTGGGGGGGAGGGGGGAATGCAGAAATTACAATGGGGGACCTGGTGTGGTGAGTAAGGGAGGCTACTCAATATGAGACTCCAGCTCATGAAATTCTCTGAAATGTAATAAAGGTCGATCTTTGTTTAATCGCAAAGGAAAGTTATTTTGATGTATTAAATGAAATAATTCTACGGGGAACATAAACTGGACTGTTTTGGGGCTCAGGAATGCATTACTTAATGAAATCCTTGCCCAAGCAGAAACTAAATACAGCAATTAGAGATTGAATAAGTAACGTTTATAACATTCTCCACAGGGGGCGCTCTTACAGTGTCAGCGTTCGACTGACAGTGCTGGTCTGGTTTGTGGGGAAGTACAGTTCTCTGTTTCACTAAAGGCTGTGTGTTTCATTTATTTCTGTATATCTTTTCTGGCCAATTAGCGATATTTGTTTCCTCTTAATTAATATGGAGGGCTACCGAATGAAGCCTCACACAGCGAGGTTTTGCCTTTCCACCAATGGCGCGGCCTCTGTGGACAGTTAATGGCATCATGCTGAATTGATCTCGTAAAGTTCATTCAAGCCCCCCCAGAAATTAGTGGGAGTTGTGCAGAGGAGAAGATGCTTGAACATGAAGCATGTAAAAACAGTGAAAATCGGCAAAACGCCTCCTTTTTTTTAATCAATTCTGTGCTTATTGAAAAGTAAAAGTAAAAAAAAAGAATTAAGAAATGGGTACTGAATGAGTACAATTGTTCTCGTGATTGTTGTTGGTTTAGCAGTCATGGCATTTGAATATTACATACCCGTTGCATCACTTTTTCGCTCAGTAGGGTGTGCTTACTTTCTGCAACACAAGTCCTTGTCCAGCTGCCTCCAAAGGTTCAACACGGCCCCTTGCTGTCTTGATTTGCCCTTTCGTAGCCCCTTACATCCATAAACAAGTGGCTGGAGATGTCCCCTTTTTATGGTAAAGGTTAGAAAATTCACAGGCGATGATTAGGTGGCTTGAGTTTTCTGGAACATGGGATTGATGCGGGAGGAGCGCGGCACAGACCAGAAGGGTGTCTCAGCAGCGGTATGACCTGAATTCAGGAGCACAGGCGCTGTCTCATAACAGTATGTGGAGAAGGTGGTGCCCAGATACCTGCTGTTTACAAGGCAGTAGCTACCCCATCTTTACATTTTTTTTTCATCTCTCACAAGAAATTCCCAAGATCTCCATCGATGGTCTCACAGGGCATACAAATGAGCCGCGTATCTATCCAGCAGGCTCCTCCTGCCATGGCTATCAGTCCAGCTTTGATCATAGAGGGGGGGCACTTATCGTGGTGATGATTTGACATAATGCAAGTTATTGAAATTGAAGGCCGGATGTTTTGATGTTTAAGGCTGAAAAAATAACAAGGATTCATGTATTTATTAAATTAGATTTGCATATTTTTAAATGCAGTCATCAGTGCCGGAAACTGAACAAGCTAGATCTACATATCGGGAGAGATACGCTTTACAGCCCTTTATGTGACACTTATTGTCCAATGGATTTTCTGACCCCTCCTGAGGATCTTTATATGGGCAACTGACCCGAAAGGTCTTTAGATGACAACACACGCTAAGCCTCCCAGGTCAGGCTACTTGCAGAGCTACACCCACCCCCTAGCTCGTTCATATTTCAACACTCACGAGGACTTGCAGTTGTGAGGTTGCCACACGTCGCATCGTATCCCCTCTCCTGACACTGATGTTGTGTGTTGACTGGCAGGAGGAGTCACTGACTGGTACTGCCATGCGGGAAGCCAGGACATCATTTGTGTGACCAATAAACCAAGGCCCCTCATTGGGCCTATTGGGTCTTAATAACATAATAAGCACTTTAACACATAACGTAATTACTGACACTTATAGGGAGGCAAATGCCTACATTTTTCCACCTAATACTATAATAACAATGAATGAATAGCTATTACAAAAAAATCCCATTACAAGGGTCAGGCACTCATATTCTTACACACATACACAGATTTGTCCAGGCAGACTGTTCACAAAAGTCACCACAATGAAAGTTCCTCAGATATTTAATAGCTGTTATATCAAATGCACATTTCTGACCGAGAAGTGCATGAGCTGACTCTCCGAAAGGCTGCTTCTGGCGCTCCACCAAGTGTGGCACCTCTTAATGTAAATTGCTTTAGTGAAATAACCAGCTGCACCCTGCGTTGCATTGTGGGTAAAATGATAAGCTATAGGGGCCTGCTAGGCTTGTAAAGAGTCTCTCCTGAGGGTCCCTGGAGTTTGGTATAGAAATGTCTTCTGATGTCATGTTTACATATCAACATTCTATCTGACAGTTTGATAATAAAGATCCACTTCCTACAGTTAATTCCTGTGGAAAGTATTGATTATATGTTATTGTGTTTTCTTAAAAGGGGCATTTTCTGTTACTGTAAACTTTTAAAAAAATTTACATTGCAGCTGCCAAATAAGATATCTATAGCATTATTATATACATCAATTAGTCTACGCCAGAAGGGATAGCACCTTGTATTTTGTATTAGTAGTTTTATTTTTGTTGCTTTAAAATGTTCAGCAGGAGATTCTTTAACACTTTGCTTTATTTCCTGTTAAAAAGTCCACAGATCCGTGTTTCTCTATTTTTAAGCCCAAGGCTCCTCTAAATCTCTGGCCTCAGGAAAACTTCACAAGCAGCAAAGAAAGGCGACACTGGTCAGTGGTACCTAGGGCGGGTTATGAATCACTGCTGAGCTGCAGAACGGTGGGACAACAGCCAGGGGGGCAGTGCTAAGGGGCCACAGCTATTCTGCATATGAAGGTAAAGCAGCTGTGAACAGTTTCAAAAATTGAGACAGATGAGGCCAGATACTCCCCCTGGTAACAAGTAATTGCCCCACAAAAAAAAAAAAAGTTTGTTGAGGGAGCAAGACCTGCCCCTACATTGATTGGTCTATTATCAAGACTCCTTCTTAGAGGTCTTTTGGCCTCCAAAACTACTTTTCATGTTGTACTGGTGTGGTATCTAGGGCTTAGAAAGAGCTGAATGGCTTAACCACAAAAAAAGGTGAATTGCCCTTGTTACTCTAATGCTTTTTAACTAATCCATTACACTGAAATTAAACGTGTCTTAATCTTCCAGGATACCCATTTATGAAGCTTAATTGGCATTTAATTTCATAGGCCTGAATGCCCCGCCCACCAATTATCGCATCTCCACTTTGTCAGTGTTTTACAGCACTCAATTAAAGCCTCTGCGCTGTCAACACATGAAAACCTCAAAACTTCTGCCATGCAAAGTTCAAAAAGATACACACTGACAATCGTAAAGAGTGAAGAGCTACTGAATTCAGGCTGAGATCAGGGGAGGTTTGCAAGTCAGCTCCAAATGGAAGCGCTTAATTATGATATGTACTGTAATTAAAGACATGCCTTCAGGGTGTGTTATTAAAGGGTACTAATAATTTATGTAAATCAGGAGAAAAGTCTGTCACCTTGCAGTGGGCTATAAAAAGATGCAATTATTAATTACACCTATTCATTTTTTAAATGCGTGTTTTTTTGCAGCCAAGTCCAAGAGCCTGTAGAAATGTTTGTCCCGAAATTAGGACGAAGTTAACAAGCCTGGAAGGTTCCCTGGTCTGTAAGGATGTCCTCAGATTAGCTGCATATAAGCTAAACATTATTGACACCCTCTTAGGGTAATTATTGTCTCTGTTTACACACCGGACCTATTGTTACTATTCTGGGACCTGAGCAAAAAGAAAAGCTAATGTATCTTTTGGAGAAAAAAAAAGCAAAATGCTTATCCCAAGTAGTGTCATGGTGAGCCTGGATTACACTCCACACGTATGTGGAAGGCAGAGCATTCTGATTAACTTTGTGAAGGTTACTGTTACCGCCAATATTTGCGTAGCAATTTATAAAGTGCAACGCCAAAAATGTGTTCCCACAATTTTGGCCACGAGTGTAAATAACAGGTCAATTATACAGAACTGATTCCAGTATTTCTGTAATGATTGGTTCTTGGGAAACTATACAGATCACTTTTCAACTAGAGACGAATTTTTGGAATGTTAGTTACATTACCACCTCTGTCTGTCTACTCAAATCTCACGCTATGATAGGGTAGTATGAAATAGTTCTCCCATGGCTGTTCCTTGTATTCTACTCTATAAACTGGACGAGATACAGTCCACCACTGAAATGTTACAAAATCTTAACTCTGGCTTTGTAAAGAACAGAGCTATACTCCAGCAGAGCTGAATCACAGCAGCCCAGGCGTCTATTATAGAGTGGAAGCTATCTGAACAGCAACCTTTCAGTATGAATGTTGTCTAGCTTAAACACGATGGCTAATAAGACGCGATAAAAGCTGTTAAGTCGCTTCAGTCAGTCTCTTACTGCTAACATAAGGACACAGATCAGCAGCGGGTGTGAACCCAGAAAATCCGTTTTTCCATTATTGCTGAAACATGATTGGAGAGACTTACTTCTGGCTACCAACCTCCCCTGGGGCGAAGAATTAATGGGCACATCCTGGCACTTCTCGCTGCCCTCTTCTGCACAATGAAGTGTGTGGCCAGGCCACATCTGACCCTCGTTTACTATAACCAAAACCAGGCAAGGTTTTTTTGTGTTTATTTTTTTGTAATTAATATGTTTCAAAATTATAGATGAAAAATTTTGGCAAGTACAAAATGTACAGGAGAATATTACGCTGTATTACTTTGATGTTCTGCAGTGTAACCATGGAAATGGAGATCCAATACATCGCTTAACTGAAGGTGTCTGTCAGAAGATGCTTTCTGTCTTGCGGTATGTTAGATATGCAGTGGGGCAATGATGTTTCAAGACAATGAGTGAATTCCATGCAAACTCTGTTTGGCTGGGAAGACTGGACCCTTGGGGGCGCTGTAACTGCTTCCCTCAGGCGACATTTGTGAAACTTACTTTGAGATGGCAGACAGATGCATGTGATGCAGGGGTTTAGGGGGGTGTGGCGGTGGGACGGAATGAGGACCAGAAAGGACAATAAATTTGGGGAGGAGAACAAGGAGACAAAACTGGTGCTGGGATGGAGACCAAGGACTGTCAGGACTGTCAGGGATAGAGAAAACAGAAGCTTCTTGAACACCATATATGTCATTTATAACTAGTAACAAGCAAATGAAGGGGCTTATCACCTGGGGCTGGGGAATTTGGAGCATAACTGGATTGGTCTGGGCTGGGGGCCCAGTATAATATGCTTTCATAGGGCCCAAAATCTCTTGTGGCTCCCCTGCATTTAGATATTTTTTCCACTGAGTCCCAGTTGACTGTGATGTATGTGAAATGCAACCATTCCTGGAGACAGAGAATGTAATGGGGGAAGAGGCTGGACGAGGACCAAATCACGGACGAATTGAAGGAAGCACATTTTCGGATACTGAATGCATCCCTCAGCGCTTTAATCAGTGCACAGACACATCTACTCTCTTATATATTTACTTTGATATGTCTCACAGCTCATTTCTGCTTCTGTGTAGGACCAACAGGACACGCGAAGTGTCTGCGATCTCGTCCGGCCAGATTCAGGGTTCTCTGCTTAATGCTGACTGTGTTTCTGCACAGCTGGACAGGCCATAAATCAACTGTGGGAGCAGATTGGGAGATAAAACTGCTCCCCCACACCCCACCAGTTTTTGCAGTATTATGACTTCCAGCAGCCAGAGTCTGGTAATTCCAGGAGGCAGGCTCTCTAGATAGCGGACTTTCATTTCGTGTTTAAGACTTGCCTAATCAATCTGAAAAATATAAAGATATGTGACACCCAGGGCAAGAGCCCAGGGTCTTGTGCTAATTATTAAAACACTTATGTATTTATTTTAAGAGAATAGGGTTCCTACAAGTATCTTCAGCTACGAATATCATCAGCTACAAGTTTCCACTTGGACAGATATACCTACAATGGCAACAATATTCTACACCTCTAGGTACAGTAACAGTGCTGTGCATGATACGTGAATAGAGCACTGAGCAATGCCATCAATATACAAATGAATGAATCTTTAAAGAAAAGGCACATTTTTAGACTTTGTTAAAGTTGAAGACTGCGGCAGGGACAGGGACCTGCATTTTTGTAATGTTTTATTCAAACAACGGCTCCCCTAGTTTTAATTAACTTTTTATTGAGCCCTCTATGAATTCAGTGAATTTGTGATAAAATGAAAAAATAAAATTTACAAACCAGAAAGGCTGTGTAATAGATTATAAAGAGGCAAGGTAAGTCAGTGCCATGACTTCAATTGCTATACGAGATGTTTGGCATCTCTAGGGGCTGTGGTTCGAGTCCTAACACTGTGCCCTGTGATGCACTGATATCCGGTCCAGGTTGTGCCCTTGCTATGCGCCCTGTGCTGTCTGGGATAGCCAGTCTCCCCACAATCAGAATCACTGAAAATTATGGTGGAAAGGCCTTGTTTCTTTTGAGGCATCAGTATTTTTATGATATCTTAGAAATCCCATATGGCATGGGTAAAGCATGTAAATTTCAAAAGCTCGCCACAAGCTTTAAGAATATTGGCTGAAATTCTAGCAGCGTCTATTTTTTTTATCTTTATTCTTATCCACTGTCTCCTGGGAAAGACAAATGAATTATAATCTCCATCTCAGATATTCACTGGCTTAGTGAGGCAGTGTGTTGACTGTCTGCTGAGAACCCCTCCCCCCCCAAGGTACACACACTCCGGGCGTGCCCAAAGGGGAGTGGTGGACAGGACGAGACCAGGAAAATAGGACCTGAAAAACAAAACAAAAGCATCACTGGGGCACAGGGAACAGAACCGAAACACAAAACAAGCACAAGGGCAAAAGCCAAGACGACACCTGACATAAGATGGAAAACGCTGACAGGCAGACCAGAAAGGGAGACACAGGGGAAACACCAATGGAAGGGACAAAAGGACCGGGAGTAAACGGAGGAGCCACAGCGGAACGAGGAGCTGAAAGGATGAGGAGCAAACATGGGAGGCCAGACGGGAAAGGTCGGGGGCAAAGGGGAGCCCGAGGGAGACACAGTGGGTGGCAGCCGGAGGGGTGGCAGGCGACCGAAAGGCCAAAGCCGGAGGAATCCCGGGCGGCTGCGAGGCAGGAGCCGGAGGGGACCACGAAGGGGTTGAGGAAGACGCCGGAGGGGACCACGAAGGGGCCGAGGAGGAAGCCGGAGGGACTAACGAAGGCAAGCAGGGAGCAGAAGGGGACCACAGCAAAGAAAAGGAGGGAGGGGAAACCGCACAAGGCGACGGCGCAGCCACAGCAGGCAGAGGCGGCGTCCACCGACGAGCCACAGTAGAGGCACCAGCAGGCAAACGATGAGTCAGAGCAGGGAAACCCGCAGGTGAACGATGAGGTGTCGGAGGCAGGGCCATAGGCGACCAACAGCCGAGCAGGAGCCCGGGGGACCGCAGGCGAGCTGGGGGGTAGGGTGGGCGCGCCTATGTCCTCTCCCTTTACAGGACACCGACAGGTGAGGTTCTGGCTGGGATTGACTCTTCTGGGCTGATGGCGGAGGAGTCCTCTCTCTGAAGGAGTCCTTTGGGGCCGTTAGGGAGGTCCCCGAGGGGTCCTACTCAAGCTCCCCCTCTCCCTTCATCAAGGGAAGAGGGTCAGGTAGTCTGGAACCTCCTCAGGGACAGGAACTGGGGTAGCGGGAGCCGGACCAGGTGCTGGAGGGTCTAGAGCCTCAGTGATGGGTGGAACTGGGACCTCAGGTGTGTGTGGAGTCGAAGGCACAGCCAGGGCCTTGGGACGAGCAGAGACGGACGGAGCAAGCATGGGCGGAACAGGGACATTGGATGCAGCAGGAGCCTCCGTTGAAGCAGGAGACGGGGGAGGCACAGCGACCTCGGGTGTAGCAGGAGGCAGAGAAGGCGCAGCGACCTTGGGCATAGCAGGAGCCTCGGAGAGCAGCAACAGGGGCCTCGTGCGGAGCAGCAGTCATAGCAGGGGCCATGGGCGGAGCAGCAGGCGGAACTGGAAGCCCGAATTCAGTGGTGTGTGTGCCGCCATGAATAGAGTCACGCAGGGTGGTTTCGGGACCGCTGGTGATGCAGCAACGGGCAGACGGGCATTGTGCACCAACGAGGCAGTAACAGGCAGATGGGCTCCGAGTGCAGGCGAAGCAGCATCAGACAGAACAGGGTCGATGGACAGAACAGGCTGATTAGACAGCACAGGCAGAACAGGCAGGTCAGGAATGTTTTTACGCACCTCGTTTCCAGGCGAAGACATCTGCTGTAGCATGGCCCCGCTCTGCTTAGCTAGCTTCAATGCCACGGGGTCCTCCTGTACCTCAGGTTGATTAAGCCAGTAAATTACTTCCTGTAGCAAACCAAGGCTCTGATTCTCAGTCTGCGGAAGCGTTTCTTCTTAGAGGTCTATCATTCTGTTATGATCATGTGCAGAGACGAGTGAGCAGTGAGCGGGAAAGCAGGATCTGGCACATGGAAATCCAAAACATGGGGTTTATTTCGGGAAGACAGGGGATCACACAACACAAACGTTAATGACAGACTTGGGGAAACAGACTTGAACCAGGACTTAAATACAGGATATAACATTAAAACAACTGCAAGACAGCTGGTACGATGAGAATTCACATGCGGGTAAAGAGGTGAGCGTGACACACACGAGGACTGGACACGCAGGTGACAGTGTTGCAAGGTACGCAAACTAAAAATAATAAAGAGAAAATAAGTTTAACAATAATCCAAAGGCACACGGCTGAGCAGAGATACTGGAGACAGTCAAGGATAGAGGTGGGAGTAAAAACAGACCTTTAAAACTGGATTAATAATTCATCAAGAAATCCATAAGTGATCCATAGTCACGACAACTCCTCCGGGAATCTGTGCTGCTCTGGCCAATTGACAGGTAGCCAAACCTTCCCTGCAGCACCATGGGTAGGGGCTGCCTGTCAACATTTCTGCACCAATCGAGCACCAGGGGGTGATCGGGCACCTCGGACTAAGTCACGCCCTGAATCCAACCCACCTGGAGAGCACTAATTACCCCGGTTGGCTACACTGCCCCGGGCCTTGGGGAAGTGAAAAAGGGAAGATGCTTACCAGAACAAGAGGGGTGAGTCGAAGGCCACCAGCTAAACCCTAGCCGTAGCAATGCTGTGTCCCTAACAATGAAAGTGGAACAAGTGGAGGCATCCAAAGACCCTTGACCTTGTCTAACTGTGTCCACATGGCACTCTCCTTCCCAGCAGAGCCTTTCCGGAATCCACCACCAGCCCAAGACAGCTGAAATGCACTTCCTAATCCCCCATCTTCCTCGTTGTGCCTTTGGACAGTGAGCCTGGTTCCAAATAAGCTCCACCTCAGCTGTGACGAACCTGTGACACGCGTGCTTATGTGCTTGCATCTGCCACACTGTATTTGTACTGTGACTGGTGACAGCAAGAAATCCAAAACTCATTAACGGTAATGTAAATAATAATATTAATAATAATGACAATAATGACAATGACGATGGCTAGTTCAAAAAGAACCATGGGTGGATTAATACAACAAAGAATAATTCGTCATTTGCATTCAATGTTGCCTTCATTCAATTGAATGCAATACAATAACATCAATTGCGTTCATTAAATAAAAAAATTAAGGCTATTCAAAGGTTATGAGATGGTTGCTATGTTTTACGGCTAATTTAATAATATTATTCCTGTCACTTCTTGTCAACAAATGCATTATCATGGTATATTTGGTGCTATCTGTAGAGACACGCAATAACAAGAAGCACGTACTAGAGTGTCCTCGCTGAAATTAGCTAAAGAATTTCGGAGAGGAGCTATGATACAATTTTGACGCAACAAAGTGAAAATGACTGACGGTATGAATTGAGTGGCCACTGGGGATATATTTCACGACGCTCTTTATCTCAGTACTGCACTGCGCAGCAGTGGGGACAGTGTGATTTGGAACAGCGTTACAGCCAGCAAATAAATGGCAGTAATTGCTTGGAAGGAGACGTCCAGTTGTGTTGCAAGATATTTCAAGTTATCGTGTGGGGACCCTGTAAATTATGTTACTTGGATCGGAGAAGAAAGGTAAATGCAATCCCCTTGGGTGTCATTCTATTGCTAAATTATAGAGATTGATACGAAATATAAAAAATGTTTTTATGTGTGCGTGTATGTGTGTGTGTGTGTAT
>JAODKF010000022.1:17130517-17142109 GCA_026779585.1 Mormyrus proboscirostris | reverse complement strand
CCCCCCCCCCCCCCCCCCCCCCCCCCCCCCCCCCCCCCCCCCCCCCCCCCCCCCCCCCCAACGACATTGGAACAGCTTAGACTCAGATAGAAAAGATAAGCAAAACAAATCATATAAACAGAGGTAAAACAAAATAAATAAACGTACAGATGTAAATAAGCGAAATGTACGGCTGTAGCAGTGATCAATACTGTCCACTGGTACAGTATGATAATACCGTCCACTGGTACAGTATGATAATACCGTCCACTGGTACAGCATGATAATACCGTCCACTGGTACAGTATGATAATACCATCCACTGGTACAGTATGATAATACCGTCCACTGGTACAGCATGATAATACCGTCCACTGGTACAGCATGATGATTGGCAGGACCAGCTTAGGGTTGTGGTTTAATGTTAATCTCTGTAAGTAGAAGGAATGAAGGATCTGTGGAAGAGAGCAGTCTTATGGAAAGGATGGGAGGTGTTCCTCATGAAGGCTCAGAACTTGGTCAGCCCCCCCACTCAGCAAACCACTTTATATCAAAGCACCTGAGCCCCCTCAGGAAATACAGGCTCTCATTCAGGAAGTTCATGACAAGGTGCGTCTCAGTCTCTCACATGTCGATGCACTGCCACCGACGTGATACATTAACGATGCATAAGAAGCAGCTACTATTGCACTATGATCTGATTGTGATGCAGTGTGATTCGACACAATACCATGTGATGCATCACCGGATACGGCTCCAATCACACGAGGCTTGGCTAAGAGACTTGTGGCGATTTGTCCAGCGACAGCACTCGAAGTACTGGAGATGGAACCGGGTAAGAGAGAGGGGATCTTAATATAAAGTAATTGGTCAAAAATTATTTGTCACATTTTGAAAAAACAAAGGTATAGAGCTTCTACTAATAATTGAATATTTATGTAACCCTGACTGTGTGAAAATTTATGCAACCTTGTTCCCACACGAACCAAACTCCAGTGCACAGGCAGGCCAGCCCAGGGACCCTCCTGTTCTTACACTGTTGGTTTTCTAACTTGATACTGTACACTTGCGTTTTGTTTTGGTGTGTCGGTGATGGTGAAGGAGGTGCTGGTCCAGGCGTCAGTCTGATTTCAGGTGTTCCCTGTTCTGAGCAGGGAGAACAATATCATGGGAGAGGTGGGTGATGGTAAATGCAATCTGGAAGTAAATATGATTTAAACAACAAAACAAAACTAAACACTTGCTTGTAGGGCTAAATCTTAAAATAATAATAATAATAACAATAATAATAACAATAAACAATAAAGCAAAATGATTTAACTCCCTAGTCTGCATTAATAAATTGGATTTTACAGATCTGAATATGTTTGAAACAATGCATACCAAATTTTTACTTTTTAAATCAGGGCAGTAGCATCCTGAACTTTTATGCTGATGCACCGATGCGAGTGAGTGAATCTTACCATCCCTATAGGAAACCATTGTGGTGTGCACCTGCACTGACTGCCCAGAACTGGAGCCTGAACGATATTAAGAGCAATGGGGAACACAAAGTGCGCAACTCTCAAAGAGCCTCATGCCTTCTCCAGGTGAACACAAGCTTTTCACAAGACATAGGTGATCGCACGCTGCAGTCCAGCATGTCAGCCCACAGCACGCACCAGGGAGGGAACAGCTCAGTATCTGTCACATAGCAGGACCAGAAAAATGTCAACATTTAAAACGTTTTTCATGAATGGTTAAGCCGGTATAGAGCTAGAGACTAAATCTACAATTGATCCATATTCAGCAGCCTTCCTCTTCAAAATGTAAAAAAAGAAAAAAGTATGTAGAGGCACCGCATAGCTATGCACCTCCGGCCCTCCTGGATCAGCCTTCAGCCATCTAAGGTTTCTCCAGAAGTCAGCCTCTTTAAAGGTGCTCACTCTCCCTCTGCGGAGATGTTCGCATCCCAAAGTCGACGGCCTTCACTCTATATGGCAGGTAAAACATGCTTCTCAAAACCAAAGTCAGTTCTGCTCGTCACACATTTTTGAATGCAGTGCGTCCGCGCAGGAGCAACACAAAGAAATCGATACCTCATGTTTTCATGTTTATCAGGAACGGCAGCAGCAACAGGCCCATGTTTGCTTATATAATTCACAGATAATAGCCATGATTATGGAGTTTTTGCAAAGCCCCTCAAACAGCAAGGCATCCCACAATGCACTGCAACTGTGACATGGTGCAATTAATGGGATCTCCCAATAGATCTGGGGAAAAAATATTATAAGTAAACCCCCCCCCCCCCCTTACATTTTACTAAAACCCAAACAATACAAAGGTGGACAGAAATTGATTACCCTTAAAATGCAGTGTGAGAAAATGAAATCACCACTTACAACAAGGACAACGGCTCAGCCTTCCCGCCTTTGTTGTTTAAATCACAGCCATTTTCAGCATCTCCAGGCAGATAACAACTCCATCTGTGAGCAAAGGCTTCGCACACCTTCTGCGAGACGTCGCTCTTGAAATCCTTGTCGGCAAGAGCAGGGCTCTCGCAAACACAGATGTTGCATCATTCGCTCGAGTGTGGAACTCCTGTGATTTTCATCAAAACTAAGCGCATTAAGTGTCGAGATAGCAGCCTCTAAACCCTCACGTAGCGCAATAGGATGATAAAGATCCTTTCATATGGAAATGGCGCCAGTGATTGTGTGTTTCAGATCTTACTTCAATGAAGCATCCAGGCACATATTTAACGCATCGATTGATCTGGGGAGGACTTCAAGCTAGGCTTTTAGCAGCAGAGAGAAAATATTTTAAAAATTAAAGAAAGGTTCATTTTTCTGAGAGCATTATCGGTATGCGTGCCAAATTCTCACACCTTGAAGACCAGAACGAAAGAGATGAAGTGGCTTTTCAGATCTTGTTGGCTATTTTTGGGTCCTGATCAGACCTCACTGGTCTTGATTCCCTTATGGTTTACAAAAAACTTAATTTGAATATTCAGAGTAGCAATCGCGGTGGCTAACAAGCTGTAGCGATTTGTTCTGGCCTTATTTGTGCTTTGGCTGTGGCTCCACTAATTTACTGGCAGAAAGAACTTTGCTGAATCATTTATTAGTTAGAAAAGTCGTCTGATTTTCTTATTAGGTCATCTGCCAAGGGCATGTGGACCTGATAATCTGATTTGGGGGCCTGGTGTCCATTTAACCCTGAAGCTGGGCTCCGCTTGGAAGGATGGGCCTTTGGAGACTTGGCCGTTCGTTCTGCCACTGGTTTCCAGTGGGCCACAGGAAGCAAAAAAAGCAACATGTCATTGCCCTGGAGTGTATATCCAATAACTAGGTCGCATCTTGCGTTTGTAATATTACCATCGTAATGCCATTGAACATGCAGCACATTCAGATTTGGGGAAGGTGGGGGGAGAACAGCAAATTCCTGCAGAGGTTCCTGCAGAGGTCACCCCCTTACCTGACTCTGCGGTTGACATTTTGAAGCCACTTCCACTTCACTGGTATGTGCATGATTTACATGGGAATCCTGGGAATGTCAGATATCTATTGTTTTTCATTTTTAAGCAGCACTCTTATCTAAAATATGGGATATTAGTGCCTGCCTGGTGCCTCTCAACAATGCATCTGTATCGTCACAAAAATTAATATGCTAAATTTGTCAACTGAGCATCCCCACAACCAACAAACACAGCAGTTTATCAGGCTGGCAGATTCACTGCTAAGGTCCCCTAGAGTCATCATGGACACGTCTGATAACCCCAACTCACTGATGTTGGCCAAGGAGGTAGGTGGCGGGGGGGGGGGCTTCCCAATTTCTCATCCTGGTTGGGATGTGAAGCAGAACCAAATTAATTCTTCCATTCATTATCGGCACCCATTTTTGGGGGGGTCCGGAGCCCAGGAGCCTGGAAGCTACAGGCAAAAGGCAGGAAGTAACTCATCACAGCAAATCCTAATTATTTACTCATCTTTTTTTCTGTTGTGGACATGCATACTGGATATATTTCCCTCAAGATGTAATGAATGAACAACAATAATGCACCCCAACTTTCCAGTTTGTGACAGCTCTCTCCCAGTTCTTCCGGTATAAACGGACTTCCTCTTAGTGCCTACTGGAGGTGATCCATTTGAGTTTTACCATAGAGGGAGTACTCCCGTCGCTCAGTGCACAATTCTTGGCGGATGTCACCTCAGCGTTTTTGAAACACAGATGCCGGAGCCGGAATCACACACCACTGCTGGGACCGACGGTTCCCGGAGCAACCGAGGTGAAGGTGGCGCCGTTTTAGCCGGCGTGATGCGCCATGACGTGGCGAGGTCGGCAGGAGAGGCGAAAAGAAGAGGGGGCTTTGGGAAGGGGCTGCGCAAGTACATATAAACGGAGAGCCTAATTAGTCTAAATTTAGAAAGTGCGATTTACCGAGGCGTCACTTGGAGGAGATCCGACAACATGGCGGATTCATCACTCCGGCAAAAATAATGGCTAAAAGAAAATTGGACACCTTTGCTGCCAGATGGGAGCATGAGCAGGTTTCAGATTGTTGAGGCCTTTTATACATATTTATATGTGAAATATAGGCGTGTGAAAAAAATTATGCAGAAATGACATGGAACGACATATAACTGTACATAAATCCTGCTGGGACTGCAGGTAGAGACGTGAGGACTTCATGGTTACTGTACTGGTCTCACACTTCCAGGGCTTCTGGTTCAAATCTCACTCCTGTGTCTGTGGCTCTACTTTATATACCATCCTTGTGTCCACACGGGTTTCCATTGACAGTCCCAAGCCATGTGGTCACCTGTAAACTGTGCAGGGTTTTAATTGCTTAGTTTTTCCTACAGAGAAGAGCCACAGACGTCATGGGGTTGTGCATCGCGGAAGTTCGACTGTCATTACTGCAGATCCCTGCCCCACAGACACCAATAGGCGGTGTCACACCCTGCAGATTGTCCATCACACAGTGCTTGTTAAGATGGACGCTGACAGTTCCATGCCCTGGTTGTGTACGAGGGATGGGGTAAGTGGAGGTATCGGGACTTGCTGGACAACATTGAGTGTAAAAGTCTGCAGCAGGGCCTGGGCTCCTGTTATGTTGGACTCCTCTACTTCCTCACTGAACCCTCACTCTCTTTCTAATACACGCTATTTTTTAACGCATCAAAATCAAACCACTTCCCTATGGAGCACAGTTACTGTGTCCTATTTTTCCAATTTAAAAAATAACACAGGGTAGTAAAGCCATGGAAATGGATTTTCAACTGAGCCTGGCTAGGAAAAAAAAAAATACTACAAACGATTAAAATGATAAATAATAATGCTATTATTTTATATCTAGTCGGCAAGCATAATTATCCAAACCCTCTTACATAACATTATTTTTATAAAGTAAATTATACAGCATAATTTATACATTATCAGCACCAAAAGAATAAATTGAAAACCATTATTTAATATAAACCTCAAAAATCTCAAGTTTTCGCTTTAGCCACAAACCTTTCCCTGCCCCTAGATGAATATATATATAACTCATATTATTTAAATTCAATGCATCAGCTGATGCATAGACATAAATTTAGTTTGTTTCTAGTGGATCAGACAGTCAAACAGGAGTAAGTCTGTCAATCAGCCTTGATCCCCCCAGATGTGGCAGAATTACATGCATTTAAATGAGCTCAGGAGCCCAGTGTGACTCTGGTACATTTTTTTAAAATATGACGCGATTCATTATTATATACAGAAGGTTGCTTTTTCTTGTAGTGTTTGGGAGAACTATGTAGCTCTGAAGGACACACGGGTCCCTCAGTACACAGAGTGGCTCAGCACCGAACACCACCGGATCACCTCATAGCAACACCTGACCCGGCCAGAAGGGCGGCACCATAGATCAGATGCCTTTTTCTCCCAGGTGTTCACCTGCTTTCCCCCACGCAGAATACTGAGCAGAATTTGGAGAGCGACTGGCGGAAGACTAGCACTTCCTCCCTTGAAATGACTCCCCCCTGGCGTGGTCTTAGTGGGGGTGCGGCGGCAGGGCTGAGGTAATGGAGAGAGACGCATCAAGGAGTTATTTCCATAATTATAACAGTCCTACAAGTGCCTCCTTTTTTGACTGAGAATCCGTGCCCCAGAGCCTGTCACCTCCTTCAGGAGTTGATGACTAAGGCTGGAATCATGGCATCTTTGATTGTTGGATGGATTCTGATTCGTTGCTCGTCACTCTGCGAGGGCTTTCAAAAACATGTCCAGCTACCCCGCCCATCCCATAGCTTCATATGAATATGGGCGTGTTCACTTTAATTTTTCGTCTGATTTACAGTTTTTGAAAATGATTTTTCCTTAATATTATACATTATTCTCCTTTTTAAGATATTTCATCTGTCCAATGCTACAAGTGGCTTGACAATTATATTTTGATTACATTTGTCCACCCAGCCATCTTTCATAGCCTCTAGTTCATCGCAGCCCCACACAGGAAGCATGAGGCAGTGTGCAACTCAGCCAGGGCACCGATCCCGGACACACACACAGATGTACACAACAAGGGAAAAATCCCAATGTCCGTGTCACCAATGGCCCGCATGAAAACAGGCAGAGTATGCACACACACACACACGCTACCTCCAGTTATGTTTATGTGTAATGAGGTCAGGTACAGACCAGGATGGCAACTATAAATGCAAAGCAGAAATGCTGTGTTTGACGAGAGTCTGAGAGTTTTACGGGAAGTCCTCCTGCTTTGGTCTCTCTTCCAAAATGCCCCCCCCAAACAGCCCCTGTAAGCTGAGCTCTAACCTAAAGGGCGCCTCTTACCCCATGCTGTCATTTACTGATGGTGATTTGAGAAATATTTGTATTCCAGAGTAACAGCGTGCACGTGTTTCTGTGTACTTGTTCCTGTCAATGCACCGTCTAAATGTGCTCTGTTTGTGCATTTGTGTCTCTCTATGTTTTTGCCATTGAGCGTGGATATGTGTGAATGTGAGTGTGTTTGTGAGCTTGCTGCATGCCATCTTTCCTGTGGCATTTTAAATTTTTGTTTTGATACATGTATCTATCTGCATATGTGTAACCATGAGCAGAACTCCCAAATCTCAGCATGAATCATCACAGAATGCGTAATTCCCATCTTCCTAAATATAGATCCTGCCACGTTCCCCCGAGAGCAGGGCGAGGCCGGGACAACCTGCAATCTGTTTGCATGTGTGCTGCCCCGCTTTACAGTGCGTTTCTGCAGAGTGACCCGAACAGACGTGGCAGAGCGGAAGGTATGGACCCAGAACACCCCAGTATCCCCAAGTAGCAGAATTTTACTTCAACATTTTTTTGGTTTTGGAACAGTAACATAGTTATTAAAATATATTTTTACTCTAATACCTTACATTTTTTTTCCTGGATATTTATATATATTTTTACTATAGACTGGGATCAAAATAGTGAAATTATAAAAAATGATACTTCACGATTTTTGTAAAAAAAGAGGCCACCATTTCTCTAAATTTATCAGCATGAAAACAGGCCAAATCCAGAGATATTGGTAGAATAGAAGCAACATGCTTTGCAGTCAAGCACAGCTGGAGTTAGTTACATAATCCCAGCATGCCATGGCGGAGGATCCTCTGGGTCAGAACCAAGCATGAAGTTTACATTCAACCCAGAGCTGCCGGAGAATGAAAATGGCCGGTTCATAAATGCCACCATACTGTAGTTTGGCATCAACTGAAGGTGCTGGACAGCTAAACATTTCTGAGGACAGAGCAGGAATGCAGGAAGCTGCTTTCACACTGACCTCCTCCCCAAAGACAGTTTCAGGTTAACACAGGAAAAGATTTCCTCAATGTTATGATTGTATTATTAATAATTTAACTTTACTGGCATGTTACAGTATGTGGTAGAAATGAAAACCGTAGGAAACTCGCTCCCATGGACCGATAGTTTTCAGGTTGGGTGGAGAAACAAGACAGTGTACCCCAAACCCTGCTCAAAGCCCCCCCCCGCCTCACTCCTGTATCTAGCCCAGTCCCCAGACAGGCCCGTCTCCCTGTCTCCCCCCCCCCCCACTTCACTCCTGTATCTAGCCCAGACCCCAGCCAGGCCCGTCTCCTTGCTGATCTTGCCCCCACTCGCTAGACATGGCGGACAGTGTTGCTAGGCGAGGCCGCACAAAGTCGGTGGTATAATGACTCATTTCTACTCCGCTCTTCGCCATCGCCGGGGTGACCATCCCTCCAGAGCGACGCCGTAAATGATGATGAATGGTAATAAAAACTGGCCCCTTTTTTCAGGTCGAGGGCTGATGGTAAAAACTCGATTCCGTCTAGCTTCCTGGAGTCTCACTCTGGCGCTCCACCTCTGTCCCGTACCATCACTGCAGGTCATCCGAAACAGCCGGAGCAGCCGGAGCAGTGGGCGCAGCGGGTGCAGCGGGTGCAGCAGGTACAGCGGGAGCCCCGACGAGTGGATAATTATAGGCTCACAAACAAACAGCCTCCAGGCAGGTGCAGAGCTCAGGTGGGTCTATTAGCGAGGAGGAGACAGTGTGATGCCACAGCTACAAGTGGCTTACACCTAAAATTACTCCTCAGATAAGCAGCACCACCCCCAAGCCACAAAAGAATCAGAATTACAATCTAATTTTTTCAATAAATTGGGAACAGGGAGTATCTCCTCTTTGGATACAATCAAACAGATAGAAATTAGATCAGGGGAAAAAAAAAACACAAAACTGAATTAATTGTCCTGATTTTGCTCGTCCTCAATAACTCAGGAAATCATAGGAAAATGTTTAATGAGCGATAATCACATTTGGATGAAGTTGATTAATTATTCTCCCCCAACAAAGAGGCATCAATGTGTTTGAAGCGGCTTTGGCCGCCACTAATCCCCGGGAAGCCCAGGTCGGGGTCTGTTATGTCCCGTTGTGGGCTACATTACATTACATCTGCTTCTAAAGTCAGGGTGATGCAGTCCACTTGAATAGCCGGCTTTGTTGTGGAGGGAATAACTTCCCAGGAGAGGCAATGAGGTACAGAGCCTTGTATTGTTTGTTAGTGGTTTTTGATTGGCAGAAGGTCTATTACTCTGCTCGTTCAGCCTGTACAAGAGCAGCAAAAAATGTTAATGAAAAAACAAATTAGAGAGCAGTGAGCGAGGTGACGGTCCCACAGCAGGCAGATATCCTGTGGGATTATTCTTTCCATATTGCCATAATGTAAAAGACCCACAATTCTGAGGGAGGAAGCCATATTAACTACAGGAAATGCCGACAGACGCTTGGGCAGAAGGGTGCCTTAACATTGGCCGGAATGTTCAAGAATGGCCTTTATATTAATGCTCCATCATAAACGTAATGAATTGTCAGTATCCTCACCAGATGTGGCCAATTGCCAGCTCTCCACCTCAAAGCCTGAGCTTTGTGTACAGTAAGCCCTGGCCCCGAGATCCCACCACAGATTCAGGGCTGACCCACAAATTTTTCAGGACAATAACCCCGCCTCCCCCCAAAATCATACATTCTTCCAGACTCAAAAGTAATTGAACACTTCCAGAGCTAGTGACAGTCACTAGATTCACATTAAAATTCAGGCATTCTGCTATTCTCCTAGAGGTCCTTCTGCTAATAATTTGATTTCCATTCAAATCAAATTCAGAAGCAGCTTATTGCAAAGTACTGCCCATTAAAATGTGTGTTTCTGCGGAAACAAGGCTGTTCTGGTCGATGATCTGCTACCATGTGTCTGCTGTGTCCTCTGCCTGGTCAGGGAAGGCCAGCTTACAGACACACGTGTTACCCGTTGTCCGGGGTTCACCCCAGCCCCAAGGCCTGCGTTTCCTGTGGCCAGCCCTATACATGACGCTGACAATGGATGGATGGATGGATGGATGGCTGGCTCAAATCACTTTCCCAATTGAAAGCTGGACCTAGTTCACACTTCTGTTGTTGTCCAGAATGCAACTAATCAAATTCCTTTGACCTGATCACTTGCCGAAAAACGCTACAATGACAAATTCACAAATTGTGAATGTTGGTGTCTCCTTGATGTTTATGGTGTCTATTTGTTTATAATTTGAATAATGTCATTTTGTCGATGGAGACACGACACTGCAGTGAAATAACTGCTTCAAAAGGTAAACCACCTTAACCCAGCAGCTATTAAGGGCCCTGATAATGAGTGTGATAGCAGGAGATGTCCGTAGATGCTGCTTCTGTCGCTGCTTGGTTTTCATGTGTATGGGAGCGGCACTTCGTTCTGGTCGCTGAACTTCAGTTTGTCTGTACCGTATGTCACACTCAGGCATTGCCTGAGGCCGGTCCATGCGTAAACGTGCGTTTAATGTGCGTCTCATGTACTTCATTGTCCCATCATCTAAATCTTTCTCTTTCATCCAAAAATTTGGATTACTCATGAACATCTACAGCACTTTTTTCCATCGCTGGTGGTGCGTCACTGGAGCTACACAGATGATGATACTGACCCCATGTGGGAATACATTATCCAACTGCTTCGTGCTCTACAACAAAGTGTTGCCATTAAGGTGTTTTTTTTCTAAAGAAGCTTTTTGATAAACAGTTGTTGTTTCAGTTGTTTATAAAAAACAATAATAATAAAAACTTAGACCAGTCACCTATTACGTATATAGTACACAGGGTAAAGTTGTAGTAAAGTTGTAAAGATGATCCACAGAATCAATGTTAAAGACGTATCAGAGATATTAATCCATGACAATCCAGGTCAAATCCAACGCATCATCTTCCTGGCACATCGCCTTTACCTGCTTTGTTAGCTGACATCCCACAGGATTTGTGTGCTAATCATGTGTTTTTTTTTTCCTCACTGCAAGCCAAAGATGATAGATAAATAAATAAAACGCAGAATATCGTTAATCTTCTGCTAGGAAGGTACTCTCTTTGCACGTAGAAAATGTGCATTTTAAGCTTTGCTTTGCTGAGCCTCAAGCAGAGCTGTCAGTTAGAATTTCTGTTAGATTCGTGTCTGGCAAATCTATTTTCAAGATTTCATCATACCCATTTTGATGAGAAAAAATGCTCACCTCTGACTGCAATCAGTCTTTTCTTTCAATTAAAAAAAAAAAAAAACTATATAGCTATCATGGACTGATGTTAATTGGTAATCCAATTTTACCTTTTGTGTTATTTTTACTCTTAATTTTATTTATTTATTTAATTGTTTCTTTATTTATTGGTTTATTTGTCGAGGGGTTGAAGCTGGCAGATGAAAGCAACAAATAGCCATTAAGGTTCTGCTGCTTTTCTTTTCCTTTCTTTAAAATAATGTCAGACGGTCTTTACCTGAAATGCATTTGCTGGTTCCCTTTCTCATGTACTGATAACTGCTATGTACACAAAAAACACATTATAAAGTTATCCTGATTAGGGATGTCCTGATCCGATATTGATATCGCAAATAGGTCCGATATCAGCCCAAAAAAACTCTATCGGATTATATCGGACTGCGTGAAAAATCTCCGATATAAGCAGTCCGTTCCGCTCTAAACTCCGTTACAGCTATTCTACCCAGCAGCGTCCAGAGCCAGCGTGCAAAGCCCACGTGATCACAACACTGCTTGCTAGCGAAGTAGCAAAGAAAAAGA
>JAODKF010000022.1:17115617-17130066 GCA_026779585.1 Mormyrus proboscirostris | reverse complement strand
CCAATTTAGTCAACATTTGTTGTCACATGGGATTAGCCATCATGTCTTGGCTCATCATTGTGTGTGTGCCTGTGTATACACATCGATCAGACATATCAGTAAATCCACTGTCAAGTGAATAACATTGATTATTTCATTATAATGGCACCTGTTAAGTTTGTGTGTTAGAAGCTGGAAAAATGGGCAAACGTAAGGATCTGAGCAACTTTGTCAATGGTCAAATAGTGATGGCTTGACAACTTGGCTGTTCCCAGTATGCAGTGGTCAGCACCTTCCAAAAGTGGTCCAAGGAAGGTCAACCGGTGAACTGACAGAATCATGGACGCCCAAGGCTCCCTGATGCATGTGGGCAGTGAAGGCTAACCAGTATGGTTCGATCCCAAAGCAGAGCTACTGTAGTACAAACTGATGAAAATGTTAATGCCCACTATGATGGAAAGGTGCTAGAACATAGAGAGCTGGGCTGCGTAGCCGCACACTGGTCGGAGTTCAAGTTTACTTTAGTTCCAGCAGATCATTACCAGGCTAATACATATTGATACTCCATCAAACTTGTATTACAAAGGTGCTGGGGGAGAAAAAAGAAAAAAAAAATACCCTATGTGACGTATTTTCCTATTTAAAGCACGTGGGAGTACAGGTAAACCGAGTTATTTAAATTTTTTTGGAATGCCTCATTGTGATAGACTTCCTGTTTTACTGCCTGGACATATTGAACTGCTACTTCATCTCTGTTCCACATGAAGATTTGTTTGCCAGACACACCCAGTCCATTTGCAAGGAATACAGGAAGTTCTCCGGGGTCTGTGAAAGTCTGTGCAGCCATGTGTAACCCTTAATCAGTCTGTGGATATGTTACCCTGCAGCACTGCAAATCAGTCGTAGAAAAAAACAGCAAATTTTTATAACAGTCGGAAAGGTCTGACTTCAGACATAATGCCGTACATATTTATGAGAGAGCTATTTTATGTAATGTAGCTGTGCTGTATAAAACAGATGTGTGAATACTGTTTGAATACTTATTAAAACAATTTCTTCTGAATCATTAGTCTGTGCTGTTCAGCTCAGATTTTAGGAATCCTATGGGTATCTTCCTACTTTCGGCTTAAAGTTTTTGAAATGGACACGGTCATGAGTTCGGGACAAACAAAATCGATAAAACTGAAGCATATTAGCTGCCTGTTCAGTTCTACTTAGACTCAAGGCCAGATCTGACTGTGAGGGGACTCAGGTTTGAACTGCAAAGTGTTGCTTCTTGCCATGTTTGCTGCACAATGAATGTTTAATTGCTATGGAGCGCATGGTCAAGGTCAAAGAGTATGACGGCTTCTCTCATGGAGCTTTTACTTTTCAGACAACAGAACTGCCAGAAAAGATTTTAAGAGGCTCAGTCAGCTACTGAATATTACATTATTTGTTCTTATTTATCTTATAGTACTTAAACACTATCATGGTGAATTCAGAGCCTGCCTCAGGGGGCAGGGGGCAGAGGGCAGGAAAAGACCCCGGAAAGAATGCCAGTCTATCCATGATGCACAATGTTTTTCGACCACAGTCAAAAAAAGATAGAGAGAAAAAAAAAAAACACAAAAGGCTCGGAGAGAACCAACACAAACACAGGGAATTTAAGAACCCCAGCCACATACAGACAGGACTTCAGACTTTGGAGGCGTGAGACTACGGTGATTCCCACTAAGCTATGCACGGAATATTGTATAATAAAACATTTCCATTCACAGTTCGGAGCCTTTTTAAATTATTATTTTGCAGCATTTACTGCAATCAAATTTGCAACATTGTCCTCAAATATCTTTTCAGGGTTTATAAAAGATATCCTGTTAAGCCAGCACACGAATTATCAACCATTTCTCTTCTGCCGGTACTCTATAGGGGATGGGAACAAAGACAAAGGAAGCTCCTCTTGGAAATGGAATTTAAAGTAATTAAATTACAATTATAAACACAGCTACAGAGGTGAGTCATATTAGGCTGAATCTCTTTTAGCAGAGGTCTGACTATTAGCTCTTTACTACCTGAGATTTGAAAGGAACATGAGGCAAATAACAGAGTGGCAGCGAGGCCAGAGAGTCCGTGCTCAAATGACAGGTGCATCAGTCATAAAATCCGCTAAATTATTTAATGTGTTGAGGGCAACATTCTCAGTAATCATGACAGCTTATGTTAAACACAGACAAACTGCGCTGGCAATGGGGAACAGTGTTTGACAGTTCACTGACATGAACGGATGGGCACTTACCTTAATGGCTGCTAAAAACACATAAATACAACCTCACAAATTGCCACAGAACTGACTCAGTGCCCCTGTGACCCAATCTATATTCTATACTGTGAGCTTCACAAAGCTCTTTGGAACAGCTTGTATCAGTGGCCCATTCAGACAGATGCATAACCTGGTGTTAGGAGTACAAAATCTGTGCCCGACAGCAATGGAAAACTTATTATGGTCTGATTTGTCATCTTTCAATCTTTTCTCTCCATCTGCATGGGTTTAAAATTAGACAAAGCCAACTGGTGGGGAATCGGTAATGTCATGGGCAGCTGTTTTGTGGGAGCCATCGGGTCTAATGATTGCTCTGCATGGTGGAATAATGGGCAGTGCAATATGCGGCCCATTTGCAGCAGCAGGTGCAGATCCTGCTCCCTCGCTGTGGTCTCCACACAAACTCAGACCAGTTCAAGCTGAGGTTTCATGAAGACCGGAATAAAGTCAGCCACCTAGCAAGGCTTCTCTAACCACCAGACCCAAACGTCATTGACCCTTTACAGGAAGCTTTGGAGCACAGACTGTGAAGTAGATTTCCATCTCCTTCATCTGTCAAACAACTCCAGGCCCTGCTTTTTGAAGAATAGTCCAATATCCCACTACACACGATTCAGGACTTGTGAGACAGCTTCGTGAGAAGGATTGACGCTGTTATGTAGGCAAAGAGCGGCCCTAATCCTTAGGTCCTTGATATTAATATGTCATTATATAATTTCATTATTCCAGTATATCTTTTATTCAGATTCAGCAGCATTATGATGTCAGTCAATAATTCATAAGGATTCATTCCACCAATTTTTTCCTTAAATTAAGCAACAGTTTCCTTGAACAGTTTGAAGTGAATGGTACTATTAACATTTAATCATGACATCATAACATAATTAATATACCCCATCCAGGGTGTACCCCAGCCCTGTAGCATAATTCTGCATATGCTGCCTGATGCACCTACCTGCCCCCCACCCCCTGGGCCTGATCAGGAAAAGCAGTAGGAGGACGGATGGATGGATGGATGGATGGATGGATGGATGAATACTATGCACCAGCTTTTCCTTAAACTTCGGTAATTATGATCTATTTACTTCAGTTTACAGCCTTTCATACACTGGGATAAGCTGACACCCAAACAAATTATCCTGATTTGTAAGTGTTTTTCCCTGTCATGTGTGAGGGGAATGGTTAGGATCGCCATTAATCTGCCAGGTGCTGATGACTCATTCTGCCATTGCTGTCATCACAGAGGCGGAGGCGAGGCTGGGTAGCCACTGCTGTGGTGATGGGCTTCTCCCTCTTTGTGGTACCTCACTGGACCTTTTAATGAAATAAAGTCAGGATCTGTACGCAGTAATAATGTGATGTTACTCTGGAGAAATAGTTTTCACTACAAAATAGCAACACAGTGCACTGCCTTCGGCGGCAAAGAGGGCCACATGAAGCCAGATGGGATCAGTGGGGTGAGGCAAAATTAACACTAATATAAACAGGAAAATAGCAGTTTGACTGGTGAGGAAAAGAAGAATGAGCCAATCCTGATGCAAAGCAATGGTGGTTACAGGCCTGATGATGGAAGGAGGAAGGAAAAAAAATATATATATCTGTACCAATCAATTCAAATAATCCGAGTCACATGACCGTCCCTCCCGAGGAAGTCACAGGCCATGCACTTGCCATCAAAATAAGACTATAGATTTAAAATAAAGCATATACTTGCATCTTGAGCAAGTTTTTCTTCCCTCCCCCCGTAAATGTGGATAATTCATTATCCAGTTGCTAATGCAATCTATGTCAACTTCGGGTGACTCTATAGACAAAATTTTCTAGGATTCTCTGTATTCTGTCTGAGTCTTCAAATATTGAGTTTAGCGGACTATTTCGGGTGGGGGCGGTCATTAAAGTTTAACAGCAGATAACAATCAGCAGGTAACAATGTGGTATCACGAACTGTGGGTGTACTGTAAGTCTTCAGGCCGCATACTGCAATGACTCTTGCTCTAAACTAGGATATATATTTTTTTTTCCTTCTGTCAGTACTGGGGGGCTTCCTACGTCCTGCCTCTGTGGCTGAAAACAAAGTTTGCCAGCAGACTCAATCGCTGGGGAGCTCTGAACAAACAGCTCGCCCCTTGGCTCCCTTGTGCATTTCAGGGAGGCAAGGTAAATGGAAAGCCCCTCCCTCCTGAGGGCCCGAGGACTCGACGGAACAGAACAGCTTCACCCAAAACAACCCCCCCTCTCCCCCCCCACTACAAGTTTTGTCTAAATGTCCCCGAGGAGAGCAGAAAAACTAACATTATCTGTTCCTAAGCATTTATAGCCAGACAAGTTCCATCAAAATTACTTGTGCATCAATTGTCAATTCACATAGCAATTTTTCTCATCTGATTTTTTTCGTTCCAAATGCTCATTGAAAACATTAATACATGAGTAAATGTTTTGTGTTAATCATAAAATTTCAAGCTGTTTATAAAAGAATAAATGCAATCCATAAATTAAGCATAGATTGCAAATGGTGTTTTATATTTTCAGTCAGTCTTGCCATCTCATCCAGAGTGTCCCCAGCATTGTGAGTGAGCTGCCCAATTGTCACTTCTGGTCTGGAATTTCACGTTACCTTCAAGTGACCTGCTGAAGGCACAGTCATCACCCAATCTCACCTACAGAAGATTCCTGTCTGCGATCAATCAAATCAGCAGTAAAGCTCCCTCTGATTATTGCTGTGTTTTGATGATCATGTTGCTCTTCAGGGTTTCTGGTTGTGTTGTTTTGCTTGGTTTTGTCATTTTGATTTGTCTTGCTTTCAGGTTTTGTCAGGTACTGTTTGCCATACGCCCAACCTTTTTTGATTAGTTCTCCTTCCTCCTTTGTTTTGTTTAGTTAGTTATACCCATGACATCCACTGCTTCAGTCTAGCTTAGTCACCTGGGCTAAGCACCACATAATGCACATAGGTCTGAGCACCGGAAGGCTCGCCTGACAAAAATAAAATGGTTGACAGGCTGAAGATCTGGTCACATGGAACTTTCTGTCTGTGTCAGCATGTCTCCTTGATAAAGTTATATTCCTTAACTCTGTCCCAGAAGACTGAACCTTAAACTCAGCAAGAGCAATTCCACTGAACCCCAAGCAAAGCTCACTGCTGAAGGTGGACAGAACTTGGAAAACCACTGCTTGCACAGCAAAGCCTCACAGACCTTGAATAAATTGTAAACCTACAGTATAATTTAAACTGTGGTGCAGGTGGAACTCTTGTATATCTTCACATACCAATATGAAAGCATATTCATTTAAGAGAAATGAGTTCAAGAAGTTCTTAAAGGTATAATGGAGAGCTCTTTTTGGAAGTTTGGTGGAGTGTATGATTGGTTACAAGTTTTTATAACAGGAAATCGCTGATCCTCTGACATTATGAAAGTCCTGTATACAGTAGATGCTTTTCATATAGTTTCTGTTTTAGGGTCCTGCAGTATTTCTACTGAACACTGTAGACAAAAAAAATCATTTGGCCATACTGACAACAAACGATATTCTAATTTAATAAGTTATCTTAAACCTTATCTGGTTGTAATGGTTTTCTCACCTGGTTGTTACAGTATGGCCAAATATTTAAATAATTAATAAACATACTAGGCATGTAACTATGAATCGCAAATCGGTTAAAAATCAATGTAAATGTATGACGACCTAAACAGGCAGATGTGGAAAATGAATCTACTTCACGGTACTTTACTTAACAGAAAAACTGGTGTAATATTACATTTGATTTCACGACGACAGCTCAATGTCAGATGTTGCAGCGTATTCATGTCAACGTCGGACGTCAGTTTTTGGTTTTGACCGAAAGCGAGGTGGCGAGCGAATTTGAAGTTAAGGACACACCCCCCGATCTTAAATCGCTTTCCGGTAATCACCAAGGAAAACGACGGAAAAAGCACAGACAAGACGAAAACTGCGTGCAAACATTGTAAAAGACTGACAACATTCACAAATAGCACAACGTACTTGCCTCATCTTGTCCACCGGCACCACAGTGAGCTCAATTCACCACCGCCAGAGCAAAGATTATTAAAAGGGCAAACCACGCTAAAAAGCTGCACATGCAAGCCTTAGTTTATTTGGTAACGCTTTATATTAAGTGCACCTTCATAATGCATAGATCATTATGCATTTATAGAACATTCAGTGCACCTTCATCATGCATTCACAAGCAGAATGCAAGTACACTTTAGCATTCCAACATCCCTTAACAGCTTTAATATACGTTAATAAACATTACATGATTATACAATTATGTTATTATATAATGTTTGTTATTAACGTATATTACAGCTGTTAAGGGATATGTTAGGATGCGAAGGTATACATGCATGATGTTTATGATTTCTGAATACTTAATGAATACATTATGAAGGTGTACTGAACGTTTCATGAATGCAATATAAAAGCATTATGAAGGTGTAGTTACTGTAATTTTTTTTTTTTTTTTGAAGAATTTTTTATTTCGATTTGGGTTTCTTAACAGTATTTTATTCAATTTCAGTTGCACTGTTAAGACGACGACACGTTTTGGACAGTTTACAAAGATAACGGAATATTTTTGAATAAATTTGTCTGCAGCTAATTCTGTTTAAAAAATCGTGAATCGTATCGCGAATTGAGTGTATCGTTACATCCAGAAGCAGCGATATGATGAAACTAAACCAAAAGTCAGACTTTTTATTATCTATTATTGTCCAGGTTTACTCCGCTGGGAATGGTAAACATTAAAATATACCAATGAGGAGATCGGGCAAAGACTAGAATGGAAAACTAAATTTGCTAGAGCCCCTGAAGGCATCCCGACGCAGCAATACCCTGTGCGCGCTACTTACATTGGCTAAAAGCTCTGACAGTGACACGCGTTCCTACATGATCCAAAACTCACCCGTGGTATTTATATCATATTACGCTGTACAGTCGGCTCTCGTTTATCGCGGTTAATCAGTTCCAGACTCTACCGGGATAAGTAACTTTCCGCGAAGCAGGATTCTTTATTTATAAATCTAATATTTTGTAGTTAAAGCATAGAACACCTGTTTACTACCTTTAAAATATGGTTTTAAACATTATTAGAGCCCCCTAGACATGAAATAACACCCTTTAGTCACCATTACTGTTATGACTGCTGGCAGGACCGTGGAGCCGAGGAATCAGGATGGAAGAGATAGTTGGAATCACTCCAAATGCAGTACACAGACGCTGACGCGGACTGAAATACACCGAACGAATCAAGCTGATAGAAAACAGCTGGTCACAACACGTGGTTAATGAGGGGGCGTGATACACAAAAGAATCTTACAGGCAGGTCATGACAATTACATTCGTATTCATATAAGACATATTTGACGTTACAAATATCATATTATTATTATAGTATAATTACGAAGAGCAAAGATGCGTCCGATGCTTATCGATATATCATTTTCACTGTCTCCATCAGCTTTTTAGTGAATATACAAAAAACCGCGATAAAGTGAAGCCGCGAAAGTCGGAGCGCGAAGTGGCGAACGATGGCTATTATCTTCCCAGTGAGAGGTGCTTGTGCTGATGTGTAACATTGTAGACAGTGTCTTTGTACGTATGTATGTTTTAGTGCACATGCTGAATTATGGTGTTGTTTTATTATTTTAGCAAAGATAGCCCTTGCTTTTGCTACACAAAGTGTGGTGAGTGTATATGTGGAGAACCAGTGATTAGTTTTCTACTTCATTTAAGCAGGTTATGCATGTCATATTAAAGCTTTAAAACAACTTCACTATATTGTAATGCGAGGGTTTAATTAGCTAGATTCATTAATTTAATTATTTTTTCCTTCATTTATCATATTTATATGGACCCCTCTGAGAAACCCTTGCTCACCCTTTGCCCCCCCCCCCTACATAAAAGTCTAGCTCCGCCACTGGCTGTTTGTGTGGTTTGATTCTCTCATTAGAGTGCATTTCATACTTCTGATGTTTGAATCCCCAGCAGTTCAGGGTAGAGGTGCATGTTGCCGGTCGGTTCTGAATACGACCTGCTGGACCAGAACCACAAGTAGGAGTTCAAGAAATGAACAGCACCTTAATTTAGTGGGGTGGGGCACTTAATACGTAACATTCAAGGAGCCAGGGACCTTAATATTGGACCTGAATATAACATGGCCTTAGGAAAGCTGTTTAATTGAAAATGCTTAACAAACCCACACTTGCAGAAACCAAATAAAACTGCACATAATATATACATAACCTCTGAAGAAGGGCAGGTGGGATGCTGTCAGAGGGTGGGATTCAGGGAGGAAGCATACAACACACCAAGCATGTGGCAGAGTTAAACGTAACAGAATACATCCATTTCTCAGAGGCGCAGAGTAACTTGTACTATACTACTGTTATGTTTTGACCAATGCTGGGAGTTACTACTTCACATTTGTTCCCCAAAGCATCCCCTCCCCCCCCCACAGGAACAGCCCAGCGACTTCACAGAGATCATGACGGGAATGTGCGATGAAACCTAAGGTAGCAGCGACAGAGAAGGTGCATCTTGCAATAGAAAGGGCCAAGGAAGGAAGGCAGAGCAGACGATGGGAATGCCAGGTCTCTGGAAGACACTGCAAAGGGGATGTGCAAAGCTCCTCCCAAGCATTCTGCACGCAATTATACATTATATAAATGCTGAACAGAGCCAAGCCCTTCCCCGGGAGATACTGCCGCTCAGATTGAGCAAGAAAATCGATTCAGCGAGTGCTAGAACGGCTGGCATTTTTGGGTTAAAAGGAAGACCTTTCAGAAAGCAAGTGATCAATCATTTAACTGTAAACGCACATGGCGAGAACTCTTCCTGCAGGCCCGAGAGGAAGCTGACAAAGGCTCGCATGAACAAAGCAGCGCAGAGGTGACGCCTTGCACGCTGACACGATTCAGCCGCTATCACCAGGCTTCCGTTTTCATAGTTTAGATGTTTTAAGTACAGTAACACCTATTATTTGCATATATTAGCATACCAAGTAGCAAGTTCAGTGAATAGTTCAGCAGAAGAAAGGAACTTCAGCTCTTGATAAAAAAGGTTGCCAAAGTGAATCTCTGGGGGGTTTTTTGTGTTAAATCAGGAGGCACTTAACCTGTGTGCTTTATGAGAAATTGTAAGCCATGCAATGCGACTTGCAGAGAATTCCATCGTGCCCTGTTTTGTAAATTAATCACGGCAGTAAACTCACAGCCATACCAGACACACAAATGGATAGTAACAGATATTTTGTACATTTATTGCAATTTTAACTAATGGCGGTTGGGAACTGAGAATAGCTTTGTATTCTTATACCTTTTTTTAAAATAAATAAAACAAACAAATAAATAAATGAATGTGTTTTTTTAAAGTTAAAATTCATTATCTGTATGGATTAGCCTAAAACGAGCACTTCAGTTCAAAGTTCAATATGAAAAATTATGAAACGCAAAAACCTATTTCTATGGCTTGCCACTTCTTAAAAACCACTTAATTACTGATCATAGATATATCGAAACCACTGTAAAAAAATATGCTTTTTTATGATGCAAACAGTAAGAGGGGTTTAGTAGCGATTTTCTTTAATCTGTCGGATATTACATTAGGTTTCGAAGGTCTCTTCACTGCTTTAGGAGATTTTCTGACCTGAAACCCCCTGATGAGAAGCTCATTAAAACAAATCCCCCCCAGCACACCCCTGGTCTTTCCTACAAAGTCAGTTATACCCAGATAATACATTTTACCACCAAAAAGTCTATCTGGACGCATATGGCTACAGGTACTACCATTAAAGTGCTAAGAAGGGCTCAATTCCAAAAACCAGTTAGAAAAATTAATTGTTGTACTTATATTGGTTAAATGAGTTAATTACCATTAACTTTTGCTGATAAATTGGGACACTGTGAATATGAAAATCTTAATTTATTCAGTTGATGGACATTTACGCTCCCAGAAAAAAGGGCAAAAATGTGTATCTGTGCTTGTCAAGGGTCTGCTAATTGTTAATGTGTTATTTTTTTCCATTGCAGTTTGATCAGGGTGTAATATCCAGGCATTGACCTGTCCAGTGCTTTACTGGTGCCAGTTGATACCCAGTGGAGGTCGGAGGAACAGTGTGAAACATGTCATGAAGCAATAAAAATTCCAAAAAATATATATTTAAGTAAATCAGAGATACTTGAAAATGTACTTAAGTACATTATTTGATAAATGTACTTTGTTACTGTCCAACCCTGAATACAATACGAGACAAAAAGTAAAATTAATGAAATAGCCAAATCTAGAGAAGTATAAGCTAGTAGAAAATAATCAAGACTGTATATTAAAGAAATGACAAAAAGTTAAGGTATAAAGAAATAAATAACCAAAGGTAGGAAAAGAATATAAGCAAATAATACAAAAATAATAAACACAAAGAACAAAGAAACAAAGTGAAATATAGTAAAACAATATGAACAAAAAGCCAATATACAGTAAAAAGATGTGTTTTCAATTACTTTTAAAAAATGTTAAGTGACTCAGCTTCTCCATACTATCTGTAAACGTTCCGTGTTTGTCGTTTCTTCTCCGATCAACCTTCTCATCATTATCATCTACTACTCTCCCACTCCCCTAGGTCACTTTCTTGTATTAATGGAGAATCCTCAGTCCCCTCCCTACTGACAACACCCCTCTCCCTCTCCTTGGAGACATCAACCTCCGCCTCGATAAGCTCCATTCCTCATGCCTTCTCCCTCTTCTCTATTCCTTCTCTCTAACATCCAACTGCTCTCGCATACACAAAAGGAGGGAACACACTGGTCCTGGTCTTCAGCTATCCTTCTCCACCATCTGACATTATCAATACCCCTCATCACATCTCTGATGAGCACTTTGTATCCTTAACAATCACGCTACCTATCCTGCCTAAACCCAGCTATTAATATTTTTCCTCCACTCGACAAAACCTTCACTCTGTCACTTCAGCTGTCGCTTCCTGCACTTTATCACACCTTCCGGACCCTGACTTCTTTTCTTACCATCAGTTTACCTGCCAACTCCTGCTTCATCCTCCCTGACCGCCTGAAGACTTCCCCAACTTCTTTGATTCTTAAGATTGATCAAATCTGTGAGACATCTCTCCCACCCCATCTACTACATTACATAGTAAGGATTTCCCTTCCCTTTCACTAGTTCGATTCTCCACTGTAGCAGCAGAAGAGAACCTGCAAGTCATCTCATCATGCAATACTACCACGTGTCCTCTGGATCCAATCCCTTCCACAATGCTCCAGACAATCTCTCAAGACTTACTCCTCTTCATCACCAATATCATCAATCAGCTCCATGACATCTAGTCATGTACTAACGGCATTCAAATATGGTAGGGTCAAACCCATTGTGAAGAAACCCACACTGAGTCCCTCAGACATCAGCAACTACCAACCAGAATCACTTCTCTCTTTTCTTTCAAAAATCCTTGAACATGCAATTTACAATCAGCTGCCTCTCTATTTCTCAGAACAACCTGCATGATCCTAACCAATCTGGCTTCAAAGTGGCATATTCCACAGGGGCTTCCCTCTTGATTGTCACTGAGAAGCTAAATGCTGCCAGAGCAGCTAAATCCCTGTGATCTGCCCTCATCCTTGACCTTTCAGCAGCATTTGACACAGTCAACCACAACCACTGTCCATCCTTATTAGTCTTAATTTGTGGCAGACTATGGCAATGGATTGCTTCCTACCTAGGAGGCTACTCACATGAAGTAACATGGCAGAGATCCGCATCTACTCCATGCAAACTCTCCACTGGTGTCCCTCAAGGCTCAGTTCTTTGTCCTCATCTGCTCTCCCTCTATACTAGATCTCTTGGTGAGGACATATCGTCACATGGGTTCTGTTATCACTGCTATGCAGACAACACCCAACTTATGCTTTTCTTTCCTCCCTCAAACACTCAAATTTCCACTCGAATTTCAGATATCTCATCGTGGATGACAGGTCATCAGCTGAAACTCAATCCCAGCAAAACTGAACTGCTCATCCCGGCTGATCCATCCCCACACCAGGATATTGGGATCTCCCTGCTAAACTTTTTGATTTGTCCTTCAGTCACCGCCCATAACCTTCGGGTAATCATGGACATTCACCTGTCCTTCATCTCTCACATTTCTGACCTTTCCCGCTCATGTTGATTTATTCTCTTCAACATCAGAAAGGTACATCCATTTCTTTGCGCACAGACCACCTAGGTACTTGTTCAATCTCTTGTCATCTTGAGACTAGACAACTGTAACTCACTCCTAGCTGATCTACCTCTGAGTGCCATTCGTTCTCTGAAACTGATCCAGAATGCAGCTGCCCGACTCATTTTCAACCTTTTCAAGTGCTCCCACACCACACCATTGTTTTTCTCCCTCCACTGGCTTCCTGTAGCTGCCTGCATTAGATTCAACACACTGATGTTGGCCTACAAAACTAAAATGGACCAGTACCCTCCTACCTAAAAGAACTTCTCACCCCGCAAAGCACTATGCTCTTTCCGATCCTCCAGCACCGTTCAACTGGTCCCACCATCTCTCAAGGCAGAAGGAAGACATGCATGTAGATTCTTCTCTGTTTTGGCACCTAAGTGGATGAAGGAGATTCCCCTAGATGTCTGAACAGTCATTGGGTGCCTTCAAACAACAACCAAAAACCTACCTCTTTCAGAAGAACTTGGATTAGCACTTCCAGGATAATATTTTTATTATTTAAATAATATTGTATTACTTGCCAGCGGAGTTTTTAGAGTGATGGTATTCTTAGCCAGGTTCCGTTGAACTAGCATCAGAATGTATTCACAGATGAAACTTATGTAAGTCAGTCTGGGTATGGGAGTCTGCCAAATGCCTTAAATATAAATGTGTCTTGTGGATTTAGGAAAATACACATTATGCATGTTGATTTTTTCCATCATGCTTGTTTTTCAGTGAAGACCCCACCGCCTTTGTGAACCTGAAAACGAACCTTTTCATAAGGGCTAAATATTTCATAAAATCGCCCTTTTCCCCTTAGGCGTTTTACAAAACAAGTACCTGTAAAGAAACATAAGTTTTTTCTTCATTTTCTTGTACATATTAATGTATGTTGACATTAAAAACACAGTAGTAATAATAACTGAGTGGTTGTTAGTTTCAATCACACTCTGTGTGGGTGGAGTTTGCATGTTAAAATTCCTCTTGGGGCCCAAAAACATGCAATCAGGTGAATTGGTGTGTGTCAGGGTCATCAGCTGGATTGTCCAGGTCTTTCCCTGTTGTGCAAGTCTTTAGCGTTTCCCCTGCTCCCTGGCGGCCACATGCTCAATGTGTTGACCAAGCGGCTGCCTGTGAACCCTTTGTCTTGTGTCGAATCCCATCTCCTCTGTTTTTGTTCCTAGTGTTTTATTTGTATAATTTTTTCCTTGTTATTTGTATTCAGGTTTCTTGCTTTGTGCCTTAGGTGTATTTTATCGGTCTTTGTTATTCCCAGTGTTAGATTCTGTTTTCCTTGTTTCTTTGTCAGTTCTTAGTTTCCCTGTTTAGTTCCTCGAGTTAATGATTAGTGTCACCTGTTGCCTGTTTTACTAGTCCTGCGTTATCCTTGTTAGCCTGTTGTATTTAAGTTCCTGATCCCTTTACATTCCTTCTGGAGTTATTAATGTAGTTGGATGTATGATGTTTTGATGTATGTTACTAATGTTTGAATGTTCCGTTATTTGTACCCTGTCCGCCTGACCTTTTTGTAAATTAGTCTTTGTTTATCCCCATTTACTTTTACGCCTTGTGGTCTGTTTTTGTTTTATAAGTGTTTCTAGTGTTTTTTTATATTTGTTAATAAATCCCTGTTCGACCTCTGAGCCGCCAGTGAGTCGCCCACTTTCTGTTCCCGGCCTGCATGATGCCACGCGCCCTCATGCCAAACCTGCCCAGATCCTTTACAGTGTGTCAAATTGCCCACATTATATGACTGTATGTGTGAATGCATGAGTCCTACAGGAGACTGGCATCCCATAGTATATGACTGTATATGTGAGTGCATGAGCCCTACAGGAGACTGGCATCCCATAGTATATGACTGTATGTGTGAATGCATGAGTCCTACAGGAGACTGGCATCCCATAGTATATGACTGTATATGTGAGTGC
>JAODKF010000022.1:17094933-17115397 GCA_026779585.1 Mormyrus proboscirostris | reverse complement strand
TGTGAGTGCATGAGCCCTACAGGGGACTGGCATCCCATAGTATATGACTGTATATGTGAGTGCATGAGTCCTACAGGAGACTGGCATCCCATAGTATATGACTGTATATGTGAGTGCATGAGCCCTACAGGGGACTGGCATCCCATAGTATATGACTGTATATGTGAGTGCATGAGCCCTACAGGGGACTAGCTTCCCACCAGGAAATCCCCTCCCTTGTATCCTGAGCTTGCTGGGATGGACCACAGCCCACTATCAGAGTGGTAGCAATTCAGCAGCTCTTCACACCCATTTGTTGTCAGGATTACTAAAGTCTTGTGTGATGTTGCATCTCCATTCATCCCCCAGCTGGTCCAGTAGATCATTCCATTCTTATTTGACACATCTGTGGCTGGCCCTCGAGGGATGCTCGCTTATTTTAGGCTGTGAACCCCAGAGCACCTTCGACGCCGATTCAGTTCTGCAGGTGAGAATGAGCACTCCGCTTTGGGACTGGGTTTTAGGGTGAGAGACGGGCCTTTAACCCAAAGCTCAGCGAAGACCCTGCAGATTACACACGCTGTTAAGGAATTTAACGACTACATTTGACTTGTATTGCCGATCCTGTGCAGCATTCACCTTAAGAGATGCACAAAAAGCAGCTCGTCTGAGTGACTGAGGCTGCTCGATTTTGCAGTGTCGATAGGGTTAAAGAGTGGCAGCGCTTTAGCACTGTCATTCGTACTGTGGAGGTGAGCAGATGTTCTGCCCTGAGCACGCAGACAGCTGTGAGTTCACAGGGGCAGGCTGACTTTTTAGCGGGCTGTTTGTATGCGGCGTGAGTACACGGCGAGCCAAGTCAGGTCCGCAGCCTCCCCGGATCAGCCGAGCAGAAGACTTCTAAACGGTCATTTGTGCTTAGGGGAGAACTAAGTAAAATCAATTATCCCCCCCCAGCCCCCCAGCCCCCTGGCTCTCCATCACCCCACCCCCAAATAGCACCACTCTCTTTCCCCCTGCCCACAAAAATGGCCTCTGGTCACTCAAGTGGCCCTGGTGACCATCTGCTTTTCACTCTCGCAGATGTCTTACGTGAGAGCGACTCGAGGTCACCAGATCTGTGAGCGGGTGGGGGAGGGGAGGCTGGAGGACCCAGACCCGAAGGCTGGAGAGGAGGGGGTGGCTGGCATGGGGCCCGCGGCAGGCGGTTGAGGAGGCAGATGGAGAAGACAGGAAGTAGCACCGGGCTGCAAGAGGAAGGAGGGTGTGAGGGATGGTTCCCTCTCTACTGGTGCTGGCTGAGGATCAGCCAAGCCTTCCGCTTCACAGCCAGACAAAAATAACGATCACTGTTACTGTACTGTACACATGGAGGCTTAAGAGACGCCAGAGCATGGTCCACAGTTAGGATCCTAAAACCCGCTTCACTTTTTACCACAGGTGTGTGTGTTACTACGATCTATCCTATCACGTGACTCCCTGAGCACCTCCTGAGGGCTAAAATTACCTGCTGACCCCTTGGGCATCAAGGGAGCAAAACGTGGATAAAGTGTGAGGGTGAGGCGGAGGGTTAGGATTTGGGACAGAGGTACCGCATAGTTAGCTGTGGCACCAGCAGCAGACCCCAGGGAAATCTAAAAGTTACAGCAAGGACAGGCCTCACGGAAAACGGCATGGACATTTGGAGAGCAATGCCAGTGGAGCCGAAGCGTGAGACAGACTAATGTATGGACCAATGCATGGCTGCACACTGGAGACACATTCAGACAAACACGTCTGCACTGACTGTCGTAGACATACAGTCCAAAGTGACTTTGTTCTACAAAACCACATCTGAATAACCCGGTAATCTATGTTCTATCTCACTGTGCAGCCAAATGTGTCCTGCAGAGATAAACTCTCTATAAACTTGAGGTAATATTTGCTTGTTAAGGCAATGAGTGTAATCGTCCTTTATATATGTGTATATCATATAAATTCAATTGCACTGTTTTAAGGGTTGTAAAGAGTTTATGATACCACCAAAGGTGATGCCGAGTAGGATGGATTTTGGATTTAAAATTGATTTAAGTTTATTACCGTAAGTAGCCACCTCACCTCATTTAGAATCCTTCGCATTTCTTAGTCTGCACTGGAAGATCTCACAGCCTGTGGAACGCGTTCAGATGTATTGGAGAAACAGGGACCCGGTCTTGATGATAATTTGTCAAACCAAATAAGCCCAACTCACCCTGTGAATAACACATCTGCTGGACATTAGCAGATAGCCAGTGACAACATCCCCAGCCCAGCAGGGGAAGCAGGGAGGAACACCCATGGCCTGCATGCTCATTCCAAACTCTAGAACCAGTTCCAAAATCTTCCTGTCTAATTTTACTGTAGACTGCATATGTAACCTAGCAACAAAAGCTCACTCCTAATTAGCCCCAGCCCACAGCCACTGTTCTCTGTATTAGTTTTTCCTCATTTTATTACGCTTTACATTTCTTGAGCTTTCGCCTCTTCTCCCTTGGTTTCAGCACTTAGTCTCAGAACCTGAAATCTCTAAACATTCTGGCTCCTTTCTTCGGACTTTGAGCTTGGATTCTTATCTGCTGCCAGGATCTCACCTTCTTCACCGCCTCTGGAGCGAGGTGTTCCGACCACGAACACCCTGCACAAACACATCACAGAGTATTCATTTAGATGTGTTTGCTGGCATCACATGACATGTCTTAGCTGTTAGCGAAGCCTTCGTATTAATGTTGATTAACTGCCTTCTGAAATGTTGACAGGACTTTAGAATCCATCATCAGTGAAACCCAAGAATGATAAATGAAGAGGATTGAATGTAGGCATACATCCACTTTGCACATCAATCTCTGAAATTTATACACCGTTCACCTTTGACCTAGTTCTAGTTTTATACATGAAGTCACTGGGTTGTGATGGACAAAATAATCCTGTTGTAAGGCAGCTAAGCCACATACATATGACTTAATGAAGGGAAAAATATGCTCGTCAACACGTGAAGCACATAGATCACCTCCGAGGTCAACAGCCTGATCACATGGCAGTGATGAACAGGTCAGATTCGATAATGAATAATCATGTTCAAAGAAAATGTGAAATCTTTGTATATATATGAATATATTAATATGCGTGTGTGTGTGTGTGTGTGTGTGTGTGAAATCAAATTACAATAAATGTTAATGCGTTAGAAGAACGAATGCTGATCTAAGCCACGTTTGTTTGAAAGTATGTAATGACAATGAAAATACAGGTCTTTTGTTATACCCAGTTACGATGTATTTGTGTGAATTTAGTGTTTATTCATATAAGAATTTAAACTAAGCATTTTTTTAGTTACCGCTTCTCTTTCACGGAGACTGTCAGGCTTTTTGCGTCCTGGAACATCCTCATACAGTAGATATTTTTTTTCTTCACACAACAACCTTGGGTGACCTTCTAAAGGCCCAAGGACCGTCGCTGTAAATGTCCCCAGGGCATAGTGACGTTAAAAGCGTGAATTCTGTGCCTAAATGGAAGAGCCTGCCCTACCAGCTCTAAGTCGAACATTAAGGGTGACTGAAACGAGAAGAACATTAGGATACAAAAGATTTTTTCAAAAAACTGAGAACATAATTTCTGTAAATATCCGTCGATGGCTTTTCTATATGAAATCCTTCCTGACGTATCAATAATGTCACAGCATTTCTACAGAAACCAGTATTAAGGAGCAGACTCTGACTCAGACTCCGAAAACATCATGGTGCCCATTCTAGTCTTCTCTAAGGCTCTCTGTAGAAGGTAATGAATGACTCTGGAGCATCGCAGAGTCACCTCTCCGAGACCCGAGACCAACAAGTACGCGACACATAACTGTATCACCCTGAGATAATCAGTTTTAAGCCCTACCTCTGTCTTTCTGTTACCGGGGTATCATAACCTCCATCGCGGAACCTAGGATTCAATTTAACAGCTAATTAGAGAAATAGATAAGAGAGACATTGAGGTAATTGGGAGAGAAAGCAATATAGCACAGAACTTCACAGGTGAAATTCTGTTAAAATGGGGCTTTATCTTAAAACGTGGCCTGACTCTGCAGCTGGTCAGCATCCAAACTGACATCTTTACACATTTTTACATAAATTGTGTCATGAAAGAAAAAAAAAGTAATGGCATTTTCAGCTTTGACAAAAAATAGAGAAGTCAGCTAGTCCATCAGCAGTATGGATGTGGATTTAATTAACAAAAATAATCCAATTGTACATTATCTAATTAACTCCCAGGCCTCAGGGTGGATGTTTACTGAATTGCTCAGTGTCAAATACAATCTGACCCCAATTTACATATACACACACACACACACACACACACACAGACCTGTATCTATGTCTTTGTGGGGACCGTCTATTTATTTCTATGGGCATAACCCTGATCCCAACAATGACGCCCTTCACTCTACCTGGCCCTAACCTTAACCATAAGTAACCAAACAAAATAGTATTTTGGCATTTTTATAAAAGTGAGTTTTGCTATGCGGGGACTGAAAGGGAACCCCCCCACAATGTCACAATACAGTAACACACCTAACCCATACATACAGTTGAATAGCCTGCTCCTGTACACCAGGGTCCACATTGATCCATAACTAATGTAAGATTCACAGAGGATTCAAATGTGTTTGTTTAAACTAAGGATTACAAATTTGTTGTTTCAAAATGGTGATTCGTATGATTTCTGTGTAGAGTATTGTGAAAATTTAAAATTGTGCTAATCAGTCAAAGGATAATTAATAGCAATAAGGATAATAAGCATCAATACAGCCATTTCAGAAGCTGAAGGCCATTGTGTTTTTGTTTTTTGTTAAACGACAACAAAATCCCTTAAAATCTGTACACAGTATTTTGGATCGAATTTCATCTGAAATCTGCCTAAACTGGCACAATTAATTTGCAGAGAGAAAGTTTCAATGCTGCCTCACTTTGCAGTGCTGACCCCCCTCCCACCAACATGCTGCTGTGAGCACTACCCCTACCTACACACTACCCCTTCTGGGTGCTTCTTTAAAACACTCCCTGATGCAGCGGCCAGGCTCAGGCAGCTGTTTGACGTCGTTTGTTCTGTAAACAGCCGCTGAATTATTCAGGAGCTTGTTTGGAGGCTGGCTGAGTGGATTTATTTTAAAGAGAGACACCTTAGAGCGTCTTTTGGATGACAACATCAGGCTAATAAGGGACCCGTTTGAGGAGGGGAATCAGAGAATCTCGATGCAGTGCTTCATAAAACGCTCTCATTAAGCTGCGAGGATAGCCCTACTCTTCTTCCCTTACTTCCCTCCACGTGATACTGTATGCATTCTGGCTTTGTCCAATACAGATGAAGCAGGCCCTGGGAAAACATAATGTATAATTAACTGGGTAAGTAATTAACATGCAACAGACACAAATTTACTTAGACACAAACACATTCTCATGGCATGATCAATAGTGATGAGAATATATATTTTATTTTTGAAGCACTTTGTTGTACAAAGTATGTCCAAATCGTACCTTTCTGGAGTGCAGCTCCCCCTCCGTATGTCCAAATCGCACTTTGCTGGAGTGCAGCTCCACCTTCTTATGTCCAAATCCCGCCTTGCTGGAGTGCAGCTCCGCCTTCTTAAGCCCAAAACCCGCCTTGCCGGAGTGCAGCTCCGCCTTCTTAAGCCCAAAACCCACCTTGCCGGAATGCAGCTCCGCCTCCTTATGTCCAAATCCCGCCTTGCTGGAGTGCAGCTCCGCCTTCTTAAGCCCAAAACCCGCCATGCCGGCGTGCAGCTCCGCCTCCTTATGTCCAAATCCTGCCTTGCTGGAGTGCAGCTCCGCCTCCTTATGTCCAAATCCCGCCTTGCTGGAGTGCAGCTCCGCCTTCTTAAGTCCAAATCCCGCCTTGCCGGAGTGCAGCTCCGCCTTCTTATGTCCATATCGCACCTTGCCAGAGTGCAGCTCCGTCTTCTTATGTCCAAATCCCGCCTTGCCGGAGTGCAGCTCCGCCTCCTTATGTCAAAATCCCGCCTTGCCGGAGTGCAGCTCCGTCTTCTTATGTTCATATCGCACCTTGCCGGAGTGCAGCTCTGCCTAACGTCCAAATCGCAGCATGCCAGAGCAGAGCTCCGCCTCCTTATGTCGAAATTACACCTTCCCAGATTATAGCTCTTCTTCCTTCAATTTTACTTTTTTTTTCTTAAGGTCACAAAATTTAACAAACGATTCGAAGTGAATGATTTAATAAAAGGTCATTAGTAGCTTTGACCAGACATTGATTTCTTAAGAGATTCCGGTATGACACCATGGTTTCTGTCCCCTATTTCGGTTTTTTCACTTATTTTTCTTACTGTACTGCTGCCAAAACTTCTCTTACTAGCTAGACTCTGTTAGAAGTGTGTAAGACGTGTGTAAGAAGCGATCCGTGAATAACGTGATATTTTAATGCATTTTCACAGGGACATATCAAATTAATAGGCAACAATATTACTTGTAGTGATAAGCCATTCTGATGCATTTTTAAGTTTCATTTGCATGTTATGTTTTAAAAACTTCAGGTACTGTTTAACTACACGATATGTACAATTTCCATATGAAAAAAAAACTTTTTGATCACTATTTTTAAAGTGGTAACACGACATGTCAACAAATGAGCATACTTTATATTTAAGAATGTGGTCATAAATCCCAAACTAATAAAGTAATGTACAGAGTGACTTATTCAGGTTCCCCCTCCTCTTTCATTCTGATTTAGCCCGTCGGTAACAGATAAAGCGGGCAGCAGGGTATTTACTGTCCTGACAGCTTCGGGGAAGAAGCTGTTGCTGAACTCGACAGATCTGGCTCGGATGCTGTACCTTCTGCTAGACAGGAAGGCAGAGCATCACCTCCACTGCCTGAGGGGGCTCAGGAGTGCAAGACTCCCACCCCTAACGTTACCACATTCTACAGGGGCACCACAGAGAGTGCATTGACTGGCTGCAGTCTGGGAATTGCAAAGACCACTAGTTCCTGCAGAGACATACAGGAGAAAAAAATAATCGGGACCTCTATCAAGGACATTTTCCAGAAACGATTCATCTGCAAAGCCTCCAGCGTTGCGGAAAAGCCCTTCCACCATTGCCATGGACTCTTTGTGTGTGTGTGTGTGTGTGTGTGGTCACTAACCCCTCTTTTATATCTAGGCCAGCGAGTACCTCTTGTACCAGGGTAGGCCTTGTCTCAGGCCACCTGGAATCTAAGCTCTGTCGTATGTGTATGTGTGATCCTACAGGTGGTAGCCTCTTTGAACTTGTTCCAATATATGAATTCAAGACAGTCCTCTAGGATTGAGGCAGCGCCTTCTCATAAAAAAAAACCTATTTAGCATTCCCTTCTGCCAAAAGGCTAACTTGCTTGTATATATGCCACTCGATAACCTGAAACTTTTTTTCAGATTTTAATTTGTTTTAAACTTCAACGCAATTCCCTGTGATCATCATGGCATTAGTGCCTCCCTTGCGTGCGACGTTGTACTCGTGAGGATGACAGGAAGGCACAGGAAATGGAACCGATTAGCCTTTAGTCACTTAGCACCCCTAATGTTCACCCTGATCCAACCAGCTTCTTAGCTTCTTTTTCCCACTTGAGGCCACACAGAACTAAACGTCTTTTACGTGTTTGAGCTTCTACGTATCTCATATTAAGTATATAAAGTACAATACTGCAATTGTAAATACAGTAAAAAGTGTCTTTCGGCAATGTGATAATATCTAATAGCATTTCAGCTATGACCATAGACATGTTAATCGATGCGGAAGGCCCAGAAGAGTCCATGGAACAGAAGAATTCAGAGCCAAACTTTCTCAAGGCTACAGCTACAGTGTTTGATTTGTCCGTCCTTGTTTCTCACTTTGCAATTAACAGAAACCTGCAGTTAATTAGGACACAGAGTAAAGCTTAGCCGGTAACATGGTTCCGATGCTAATCAGCCTGTCTACCAGGCTGGTCGTAAATTAGCTAGCTTATTGTTTCCGGAGTTATCCACTGAGCGGCATGCATTTATAAATGAATGCATTTATACATTAGCGGCTCTTGTCAGCTGATTTAAATAAGTACGTTTTAGTCTTGTAGGAATAATCCTGTTATTCAGGATTGTCGGGTTTATTATTAGGGTACCAGTGATCTATAAGTGTTAAAACTGGGAGGTGTGATGCCTCCAGCTCTGACTGCAAATGTGCAGAAGCTGTACTTTGCAAGGATTGCAGTGTCTGAGGCTCTCAAAGGTACCTGCAATTACCAGGTGATTTACACCTGTTGACTCTCCAACAGAAGTTCAGAAATTGGAGTGAGAGTTCCTGACTAGACATCTCCTTCCCTTCCCGCAGGGGGTTGTTATGATTCTTATCCTGTAGGGGGTTTTTCTTACTTGGTGGGAGTTCTCCTGCTGAAGTTCATTACTCGAATGTGGTCTTGCAGATTCTGTCACCTCTCCATCTGCTCTATTTCAACTGTCTTTGCTCTTTGTCTTCTTTTGTACTATAAACTGAAGAGACAAAACATCAGGGCTGCCCAAAGATGATGTGAATGATGGTGATTATCTCAGCTGCGCTAATCTTTATCTGAGATATATTAAATGGCAAGTGAGTGGTCGATTTTTATGGGTGATGAGTTGGATGCTTGAGAAATGGGCAGTCATGAAGACCTGAGTGACTCTGACAGGGAACTAACTGTCGTAACCGAATGACACCGAAAGCGGAAGGCTTGTGGTGAATTCCCAGTCAGTGGTGGTGAGTACCTACCTCTAGCTACCAGGGGAGGGGAAAACAATGAACCAGCGACTGTTAGGCCCCCACAGCTCATTTGATACATTGGGACAACAGAGGCTGTCCTGTCTGGTAGTGAGCAATGGAAATGCTACTGTGACACAAGTGGCGGAACATTTTAATGATGCGCTCGAAATGACAGTCACAACACAGTGCATTTCACACTTTGGCATATGGGACTGCGTAGCTGTATAGCAGTGCAAGTGCCCGTGTTGTGGCTCATCCTGCTCCATTGGTGAAAGCAACTGCAATGGGAACGCAATCATCTGGACTGGACCATCTGATCAGGGTGTCATTTCACATCATGTGGAGGGGTAGGGACATGTGGTTCTGAGCATTGTTCTGCCTTGGGGGGGGGGGGGCCGCAGACCATGTGGAAGGTATTTAGATGCGTGACACCTATCGCGACACTGCAGACCTGGTACACCCATTCATGCCAATGGTATTCCACAATGGCAGTGGCCTCAGTCAATGGGACAATGTGCCCTGCCATACTGCACAGACTAATCTGCAATGGTTTGTGAAACATGAGGTCCAAAGTGTTGCTCTGGATGGCAGATTCCCCAGTCCAATCGAGCATCTCTGGGATGTGCTGGAGCAGCAAGCGCGATCCGCGGCGGCTCTACCTTGCAAGCTTAGGGGACTTACAGTAAAGCCTCTTTTGCTGACATCTTGGTGCTAAACACCATAAGATACCTTCAGAGTTTTTGTTGAATCCATACTTCTGTGGGATCCAGCACATGGAGGATCAAGAGCAAATTAGCCATAGATATTACTTTGGCTTTTCAACATATTTCTATTTGTCTATAATTTATGTACATTGCTGCTGTATGCACCAGAATTTCAACCTGGGATCAATAAAGTCCACCTTATCTAATCGTATCTTATCTTGAATTGGTCTAAGCTCAGACACCTGGCTAATCAAGGGTCCCAAGCTCACTTGCTGGTAGCTGGGATTCCATTAATTTCATCTTAACTCCTCCTTCTTGACAGATCCAATTACTGATGAAGTTTTCACTCACTTTTTCTGAAGTTCATATACTTTAAATAAAACCATTCTGTGTTTGTGCATTTGCATTTTTGTGTGTATCGGTTATGTTAATAATTCATTGTGGGGACCAAAACCTGTTATTCTGACATTGTGTGGACCACTTTTTCAATCCCCACAAGGGGAATTATTTTTATAATAATCTGTGAGTGGAATGAAAAACTAAAAGTGCCAAAAATTTTGTATTTTGCTTGGTCACTTACGGTTAAGGCTTGTGCTGGGTAGAGGTTAAGGATGTCACTGTGATTAGGGTTTTTCCCATGAAATGAATGGATGGTCTCCACAAAGATATGAAAACAAGTGTGTTTTCCCCCTGCCTTGTGCCCCATGCTGCCTGAAACTGCTGCATCCCTATGTTGGACATGCATTTGGGAGCAGTCGGAACATAAATAGTAAGATTTATATTTGAAGGTAATTAGCTATATTGTTTGTCTCATCTTCATGTTTGATTGCTGTGTTGATATGCACATTTTTTATTGAAAAAAATAATTAAGTAACAGCATCTTATTGCTCAGTCAGCCTAAAGCCCATATCACAGGCGGCCAAATGACTCTCCTACACTGTTGTCACTCCATGTTATTCTTGAATATCTCTTCCTCTCTTTTTCTATCCCTCATCTTCATGTTTGACTTATTGGGTATATGCTGAGCTCCAGGCAGAAATAAATAATAAGATTGTTCCCAGAGGATGTAATAATGGACTTGTTCTGAGACTGCGGTCTGTCACTGCAACACCAGCTCTCTCTTAGTTAAGTGATTCCTCGAAAACTTTTGGAAGTAAGATCTATAAAATCACACAGTAAAAAAATTATAATAAATCCACTGGATGAACAGATTGATAAGGAATGTCTGGGCATTCAGGGGATGGCGAACCTTGAGCAATGGGTATTGCATGTTTTACGATGATGACAGAGACTCAATCACTCTTGAAAACATGGGGGTAAAAGTGGAATGGAATTGAAGCAGTCTGGAATAAAAGTGTCTAAACCAAGGTAAGAGAATCAATTTAACAGTTAAGCTAAAATCAACTCTTCCTAGTCAAGGACTTGGAAAGGACAGCCCCCTTTTTACTCTTGTTGTCAGTCTCAAATTTTTGTACTCCTGTCGCCAGGCTTACGTCAAATACCCAACGGGCTTAAGGTGTTTGACACAACTCCATAAATCAGCAGAATAGCCATCGATTTCCACAGCGTGTGTTGCACCAAATGACTGTTTGAGGAAATTGCAAATACATACACATCAGTATTTATGTTTTGTTTTAAGGCAGGCAGTGCTGATCTTTAGTGCTGTGGGGAAAAACCCTGTGACAAAGCAGAGGCTAAGTTTGTAGGCATATTATTTTGTTTGTGTATATATATATTATTTATAAATATCAACACATCTCTTATTGCATGAACTCACAGGTCCATCCACAAATTTATTTCCTGAAGTTATTAAATTCATTTCCATATTTCTGTTTTATGTCTCGAGATATTGAAAGGCTGACATTGTGCCTTTTAAAGTCCTTTTAACGGTTGAAAGCACAACAAAATGGTGCTGGCTGAAAACCAGTCTTGGGCTCAACAAAGAAAGTAATTGACCATATCTAACCAACCAAAAAAGTCGTAACTGCAGGGCAAGTGGAAAGGTTTATATTTTCATAATAAAATGTCAAGAAAGAAAACAAAACAAAGCAGCCGAACTTCAGTGCTGCCTGTATAGTAAAGATGAACTCAGCACCTTACTAATGGCAAGCAGAATGTGAATGATCTATTAATAAATGTTACAATATTAATGTATATTTAGTATGTTAATGGATAGATGGCTGGTTACTTTTGTTTTATTATGTCATTTATTACAAAAATTACCTTTGTTGTTGTTTGACAAAACTGTTCCTGTGTAAATCAAATTATTGCTAATTTACAGACCATTCCAAGCAGGTTTGTGAGTTTTATTACTTACTCTGGCTGTGTAATTAATAATTGATAAGCTAAAAAAGCCAGAGGTTATATTGGCAACGTGGCAGGATGCCAGTATCTTGTTAATTAAATGATTCTGATGGTATCATAACGATGTGTCAATCTTCTGGGAGGAGATGTGATCGGCCAGTAGGTCGATAGCTCACACAAGGTTCATAGGAGATTCCTGAGGAAGCCATTTTGCCTGAACCTCCCATAATCCTCTAGAACTGAGCCGAGTGACACTCTAATGAACATCTAATGAACCCATGATAGACAACTGTGTACTATACTGTACCTTTCCATAGAAATTAAGGGTCTGCTTATTCTTAATGATGTTGTACTTTCTTTTCATACATGCCTGTGTGTCCCCAGGGCTCAGGACCAACTCAGGACCAACCCAGGACCTTTGTAACTGATTTCCAGAAGTAGCGAAATTAATCATGGAAGAGCTCACCCCTCCCCCCCCCCCCAGCTTCATGTTCATTCTCCGAAAACAAATAATAATAAAAAATATGAAATAAAAATGCAGTGGCAGTTATGTTTTTGCTTGAGACACCTTTTCCTGAATGTCCACATGTTAATCACAAGAAACAATCAGTTTTATGCCTCTGCTTGACAGGTGTCATGATCTGGTTGATGGACACACCTGGCCCATGTACATGGAGGGCAATGGCAGAACAACTGTACAATGACCCCGGGGGCAAAAATGGATCAAGCCCTCTCCCCTTCCAAACTCACAGCTCGGACGCGCCGATGGCAATTGGAGCAGTTGCAGTTGATGAAATTGAAGTAGCCCCCAAATATTTTACCCATCATGCACTGCTGTAGTTAGCAAATTCCACAAACATGCTTTTTTTTCGTTAAATACACTCCTCAATGACATAGTTTGACCACAAAACATTAAAGACGATTAAATTTCAAAATTTTAAACATGGCACCAAGTATTATTTGTGTTATGCCTCCCACCATAATGACATAAAAATGAAAGATATAAAAGTAGCATGTCTCAAGTTTATATAAAATGCATGACATCAGTACTTTAATCATCATGAATGTTGTGCATATGTGTGAGATTTGCTGTTGGTGGGGGGGCCTGGGGTCCATTGAGCTGCCCCCCCCTACCAGTGAGCAGGTATCCAGCCGTCCATCCAGAACATTGTTAGGCATTTCCCTGTTAGGCCCCTTGTCTTCCTTTTCCCTTCTCCACTACCCGCTTTCCCGGAAAACCTAGCACCACTGTCTCCCAGCCCTCGCACACACACAAAAAAACGTTAAACAACAAGAATGGCCGTGTTTACAAGTATTTGTTTTTTAAAAGCTGTCACCCTATGCGCCTGGAATGCAGGAGAGTCCATTTTAACTTACTTTGTACCTACTTAAATGCACAAAAAGACACTCTTCACTGGGGCAAACAGTGTCATAGATGATAGTTGGATGAGGTGAAGTTCATGCATCCCCTCCAAATACAACGGGAGACGAATATGTTGTTTTCTGGATCTTCCTTTACCTTCCCTAACTTCTTCCACAGAGAACATACTCACTTCCCGTCAAGCTCTTAGTATGTTTCTCATGATTTTTAGCCCCTAGTGAGAAAAAGGTCATTCAAAATTTATTCCATTACTTAAAAATGTCAACGTCAAAGATGTTAATGTATTTTGAAAGTGTTTGGGAATGTGTTGATTTACTGTGTGCTGGAGCTCAGTAGATCTGCTCCTGTACATGCTGCAGGCAGCTGGGTGGTGAGCAAAGGGATGGAGGTGAACTTCTCCAGCGGGCTTCTCAATCTGCATATTATCTATAAAATATTCTGCTGGCCAAATTGAGCACGTTTCCTGGAATTATAATGAAAATCCATTAACGTATCAGAACCCACTTTATTTGTCTATCTTAATAAAGTCTGCAGGCTGCCGTAAGTAGAGGCCTCCACATTTCAACATTTGAAGCTTGAGATGTTTGTTAGAAAATGTCTTCATTTTCCACCTCTCGTCAGTTGAGCAAGAAACGTGTTGCCGGTGTCACTTGCACTGAATGAATGGCCCAGGATCGCAAACCTTCTCAATCCCTGTTAAGAAGATTATGCTGCACCTCTCACAGCTCGCAAGTGACGTTTGCTCAAGCTCAACAAAGTCCAGTCCCATCAGACCATCTGTTTTAGGCAATAGTTGTTTCAAGCTGTTCTGACGCTTGCTGGACTGAATGATGTAATTGAAATAACTTTTTTGGCTCTTATTGCGACTGGCATATGAACTCTATACAGAATCACCCCTCTGTTACCCATGTGAAGCCTTAATTACCACTGTAATAATAAAACAAGTGAACACATATTTGGCAAATTAATGTGAACATAAATATTCTACAATATCTGTGTCTATACTGTATGTTAATGTTTTCTTTAACACATTAACATGTAAACGCTCTGGACCAGTGTAAGGCTGTCAAATGCCAAATTTAAGATGCTTTTACGCCACCAGTGGATTGCAAATTCTTTTATTTTGTAAGAAGTAGTTTTCAGACAGCTATTAAAATATATAATGCATGTATAATTTAAAAAATTGGCAGCCCATCTACGGTCTACCTCAGCTTTTGCCCTGTGCTGCCTGGGACAGAATCCAGGTCCCACCATGATCCAGAAGAATAGGCTGTAAGATGGATTTATAAAAATGCTGCATATGAAAACCTAAAATCCTACTTTTGAAATACATTTAAATTGCAGCCACTGTACTGATAGGTATATTCACGCATCTCCGGGCCGCTCCCGGTCAGGGACCGGCAGGGGACTTGAACCCTATCCAGGAAGCATAAGGCACAAGGCAGGGGTACACTCCCGCCTGTCTCAGGCTACACACACGCACGCATTTGTGCACACAAACACACTGCAGGCAATTTAGAGACACACGTTCACTAACTGGCTGTATTTGGCCTACGGGAGTAAACCAGTGTACCCAGATGGAGCCCATGCAACACAAGACGAACACACAAAAAACACGCACATGTAAAAAGCAAAGACAAAGAATATTTAATACTTTTTGGGGTACAACTATTCAGGATCAATGAAAAGTGCCACAGATTCTGCCGTTTGCTGGCCCGGAACCTAAAGTGCCCTTTCAGATATCTAACAGTGCCACGGAAGGCCGGCATTCCAATACAAATAAGGGATTCACATTATAATTATTCACACAGGACCAACCCCTTTGCTTCTCATAGGTGGTGTCCCGTACTAAAAATGTGACAAGGCCGGTGCCCTTTGACCATAAAATGAACCTCAGCTGTTTGGGGCCCCAGGGACCCCGATGTTGACCACATGGAAATAGCCTGTGTGGAGGAGGTGGGGGGGGCGGTGCAGGCTTTGACAAATGAGACTGTGTGCCAGTGGCACCGCTCAGCTGCTCTGTGGCTCAGGCGTGCTGACAGCGTGATTAATATTTGCTTGGCATTAAGCTAATTTATCAAACCCGCATCAGGGAGGGCCAGCAGGCGAGCACACAGATTACTGTGTCTTTATTTTATTTTATTTATTTCTTACTACTTTCTGTTCTGTGATTGAGAGCACAGATACACATGTGACCATAGAGTTTGGTTTGTAGTCATGTATACGTGTCTGCATTGCTATATATACTGTAGTATGTATTCAGTATTTTTAACATTATAATGTGAAAGTGAAAGGGGTCTGAGACACTTCTTGTCCCTATTTCTTGCCCTATTTTATCGACGTCTTTGTGTGCAGCCTTCTTCCTCATATTTAGTATGACTTGGTGTAACCCTTTTGCTGTTAACATACTTAATGCAGCACTTGTAACTCAACAAGTAAAGCATTGCTAAGGTTGTGGGTTTAAGTCCTAAAACCACACATAAAATGTTACCCATCCCTCTACGGTAAGTTATTTTTTGGATAAAGGTCAGATCATATCTTTAGAAATAACCCTAGTCAATGCCAACAAGTGTGTACACCTGTATATTGCCTGTATAAAGTGATGTCATTTTGAAAGTGGGAGTAGCCTTAGTGATTTGACAGCTCCACCTCCAACTTCCATAAATGGTCCCCTTATTCAGAAGTATGTCGCTTATGGGCTCCAATCACACACAAGTTTAGGCTCCAATCAATGCATGCAGCTTTACTGTCCATCAGATGTGAAAAATGAGTGCGGCGGATTAGTCTGCACAGCATGTTCCATTCCACCTGGAAATGTCTGCCAGAACTGCAGAAACCAGTCGTTCATCTTGCCCTCTCGCTGAGGAGAAACTACTGAAAAGTTTGAGTGTTTTGAAGAGGAATGTTCTGTGGTCACTGCTTATCAGCGTATGAACAAGGACCGAAACAAGTGCTTTCGAAAGGGAGAGAGGGGAGCAGATTATAAACCATGAAATGGCAAGTTTATACGGCATGTTCAGGGTAACGTTTTTACAAGGCGGTGGCGGACTGACATGAAGCCAGCTGACTTCTTATTTCCGTCTCTCTCTCTCGCTCTCTCTCTCTTTCTGTGGGATTATGTCGAGACATGCATGCTGCCTTTGAGATAATGTTGTTTCTGCCAGGGTGAGCTTCAGATACAGCTGACAGCTGTATCAATGGCTGTCGGTGGGCGGCGCAGATCAAAAGACAGGGAGGCCATTTTTTTTTTGCCATTCAGAGATGCTAAATGCCACATCTGGGACGGATTTCTCACAGGGCGTGCCCCCATGTTTTGCGGAACCCCCACCCGAACGTCCACTGAACCACACCCCCTGCTATCACAGGACTCTGAACGCCACCCACTCAACCTTGATGTTTACCTTTTGCCCTGAATACACACTTAACCTGCGAAAATGTGGTCAGCAAAAGCGAAATTTGGAACGTGAAAGAAAAGTGTTTTGGTGCGATGGAGCAGGATTAGTGAGGCAGTGTGGTTGGTGAGGCTCAATAGATTCGCATAATGCTCCTGATCAGAAGGCTGATGGTTCAGATTCTATGGTAGGTACAGAGATCGGCTGATTCTGTTTCTAAATTATGTATTGCTTTGGATAAAAGTGTCTACTAAATAAATAGATACGAATGCAATTTAACAGTCATGTTAAGTGTAAGTAAGATCTATTTAGGCTATACCAGCTGTGACTCTTCATCATATAATCACATTGTATGGTTCAGTATTCATTATAAAGATGTCATTTGAGAGTACTTTAAGCCCAGCGTAACCTAGCTTCCAAGCATGTGTCATTTTTCGAGAAATAGTCTCTTTTTCTGCCAGACATAATATTCTGTTTTCAGCCTCTCTGAGTCGTGAGACGTGATCACTGTATGTCGGTACATCCGCGGCGAATTAATCTGTAGCCCAACCCACACGCGGCAGCAGAAAGAACATCGACTTTCTCTCTTCCTCTCCTGCTTTTCTGTAGGAGAACGGCTTAAGATCTGCCTCAGCCTGTCCCCCCGCCGAGCCTGCGGGGCCTTGGCTTAACAGCTGGAACGCCGCGTGACCCACCGGCCCCCTGCCTCTCACCCCCGATCCGGCCCATTACTGCGTCGCCTGTGTCCCAGTCACTCTCGGCCTTACCATCCAAGCGGAGCGTGAGGTCATTACGGCGAGGGGCAGTGAGCTGAGCGGACACGAGGCGCACGTGCATTTCCGCACTGGAAACAGGAAATCGGATCACTGAAGTGCTATCATTCATAGGAGAGGAGACACTCACTGGCACCCATAACAGTGCAAATTACTGCCCATATGTAGACCCAACATAGAATGAGTACAATATGTAGGGGGATGAGACAAATCCAGTTAGACGGAACCGAAATCGGCACGTGGAAGATATGGTCAGGATCACTGGTCTGGCGAGGTCGAAAGTCAGGGGGGGTCAGTACTACAGGTATACAAGGAACAGGAGGCGAGCACACTGGAATCTGAGGGGAGCCGGAATTAGGGCAGGCTGAGACAGAGGAGAAGAGCAAAGAGAGGGCAAGACGCGGGACACATGTGAAGATCTCAGTGAGTGGGCCTCTGATGAGAGCAGCACAGGTGTGTCTGATTGTCTGGTGGCTTGCAGTGCATTCTCCTCAACGCAGTGCATTCTCCTCAACGCAGTGCGTTTGCACTCACAGCTGCTGTACAGTAATTGCATCAACTGTGACTGTATGCTACCAATCTGACTACACTGCAGTTAGTGTAAGATGTCTGCCATTGAGATTAAAAAAAACATTAAAGGAAAAAATAATAAAAATATTTTATTGTTAATACTATTAACTATTGTTAACTATTATTACTATTATTAACTATTATTGTTAATAATAGTAATAATGTTTTTTTGGGGGGGTGGAGGGCAGATGACAGCTTGTGAATCCTTTTCCTTTTTTTGTCTTCAGTATTGAAATGTAATTTTTCAAAAGGTGAAGCCACTTCACAGTTTCCATTTAATCCCAGAAAATGGAGAAAATCAAACAGACGCCTGACTCTCCTCTTAAAACCTGCACTGCATTCATTCAAAACATTTCGTGTTTAGCAGAAGAAAATAATGTCCTCTGGACAGATTGAAGCCCCCTGTACCCCCCACCTTGTTGCAAACTTGTGCACAATGGCACATGACGAATGATGAATGACGCAAGCCCAGTCTTTCACAGCAGCTCTAGTAAGACCGTGCTGCTGTTTGTTCAGTCAGAGTGTTGCTCAGTTTCAGCAATTTGTGTTTAATACAAAATACCAGCTTCCGTACCAATCAAACATCTTCACATCTGAATAGTACAGAAGTCCCTTTGGCAGAAGATTTGGTAAATGCTTAATACTTTCTGAATTTAGAAACATGCACATATTCTGAAAGCTGTAATACAGTACATGACTTGACGGATGTCAATTATCAATATCAGTCATTAATACTAATAAGTCAGTACTTACGAGCAGCTGGTCTGTTTTTTCCACTAGTCTGGCAGCTTTTAATTGCAAAGTTCGTTTTCCATCAGATATAGGTGTTTTGGACAAATAATGTGTGTAAAGCCCTGTCTAATGATATCTGTAATCTAACCTCTGCCTTAATCACAAGATGCAGGAGTTTATAAATCCTAATCCTTATCTCCTTCTTCTCCTGATCTCATCTTCTGATATTTTTTGCCGCAACTGTCTGTGTTTGTGTCTCTCTGTGTGTGCGTGTGTGTGTGTTTGCATCTGTGTGTGTGTATGTGATCCGGGTATACATTACATTGTGGGGACCAAAACCTGTTATTTTGACATTGATTATATTTTGATTTTTCTTCTGGTAGTCATTTAGTTTGTAGTGTGACTGGCAATAAATCATTCTTGGGTTGCATTCATGCTCATTTGAGGTATAACTTTGAAAAGACCAACATTCATTTTCTGCTCCTTGTGTGTCCATGTTTACGACAACTGCAGTTTTTCTATATTAATGCAGACAAGGTCACCAGCGTTATATACAAGTGTTTGTCTGAGCTGAGAGGACTGGATGCTATAGAGATCCAATGGAGATCAGGGTGTATAGGAACCAAGCTGGAGGAGAACTGTGTGATTCCTGTAAATTAAAAACTCCTTGATCATATATTACTGTATAGTCTGTGGTTCTAAGCTGGGCTGCTAACATTGTATCCAACCTACAGTATTCCCTTAACATTGACAAGAGTGTGAAAATAAAATAGATTTAACACATCTTCCTGATGGCTTCCTGCCTGAAATATCCAGCACGCATGTCATTTATATAAGCAAGTTAAATCTGAAGTGCCAATAAATTATTAGTGTCTCTCTGGCATATGAACACACAGTTCTGAAGCACAGAGATGTTCTCGTCACAACAATTTCATTATTTAATTTGAGATCCAGATAAAAAAAATAAAATATTAGCTCCAATTGCTTCCAGTGAACAGTGGACAATAAACAGCAGCTGTTGATCAGTTAGAGGTTTTACAGCCTTGATATAAATGCCTTCCTCATTCCTCCCTACATTAGAACCTGAAGATAAAACCTGAAGACTTAGGACTTTTGTAATGTTCTCAGCAATTCCTCGGAGGATGGAGCAGCAGATGCACGGATGACATAGAGGTTGGGAAAGTCAGTAATAACATAAATAAAATCAAACAGGAGAGTATGTATTCACTCTGTGAACAGCATAGTGAAAAGTGGCTGATGGGGATGCACAGGTCTCTGACCCCTGCAGACCATCTCCTGTGTCTAAATTATCGGCCGTAACACCCCGCCTGACCCTGAGGGCCAGACTGCCTCCATGTACTAATTTACACACTGCGCCATCAGAGCAGACTTCATTCTGATGCGTGATGTTCCGGGAGCAGGTCTGTGGAATCCATCTATCTTCCACGTCTTTATCCAGCACAGCGCTGCAGTGAGCCTGAACCTACCCAGGAAGCACAGGGCATGATGAAAGGTCATTATTATCAGTACTGATTAATTCAACTCATTCAACGTTTAGGCCATTTTATTATCATGTGTTTATAATGCAATGGAAGCTCTATATCAATGCTTCCTACAGGCTATATAGCCAGAAAACTGTAAGAAAATATGAAACAATAAGATTGACTGCCAATAACAATAGATAACACAAAAAACAAGCACTTAGAGTGTATTTGTACCACAGATGCATTAATGGTAGAATCTAGGTGGTGTGTAAAATCTGCATTAGGATTCTGTGCCCACGTCTGTTCGTGGTTCAAATATCATGACAGACAGAGTAGTCATTTGACCGTGATTTGATGGAACAACCT
>JAODKF010000022.1:17077896-17089626 GCA_026779585.1 Mormyrus proboscirostris | reverse complement strand
CGTTACTTCATCATCTGCTGGATTAACCGAATGGGCGGAGGGGGATGTTTACGGTCTGTGACGGAGAGCTAGATACTTATTGCCTTTATGCATCTTGTTCCTCAGCATTAACAGCCAGTGCAATAAGTGTAAGTCTTCAAGGTAAATGTAAAGAAATATTTTGGTACCTACATATTACCTGTCATACCCATTTGAAAGGGAAGGATAGACATTATTTACAAAAAATGAGGTTGACAGAAAGCTTTATTAAATATTGTACATTTTTTACACAATGTGATTAATTTTTAAAATCAACCTTATAGAAATGAAAATATAATCATTTCCTGAAGATGGTGTATTAACAAAGCCAAGACTGGATGTCTTTTTTGTCTTTTTATTTTTAAATAATTTCTAATTACATTTGCCATAACTACAAATATATACTTTTGATAAGTACTGGAGGTGTGTAAAAAATCTGTGTACAGCAAAAGCACTCGGATACGGAATAATGTATAACAGAAGTCGACAACTCACAGATGTCAACAGCGGCACAAAATGTAACTGTCAAGGCATTAGATTTAATATACACAGCACTGAACAAATACACATTTCACATATTTGCTATAATATTGTTTGTCTTACCTATCAGCTAAACTGTATTAAGGGTTTTTTATGAGACTTTGGTCAATTGAGAGCAGAGTTTTAGGCAGGTGCCGTAAAGCTGACAGACTGCTAGAGTAAATCCTACATTTAAGACAGTAATACAGCAAAGGGGTGCTAAGGAAGACTGCAGCATACATTACTTTCAAAACTATTAAAAACAACAAAATAATAGTAAATACTACTAGTGATGTAATGCAGCTATGTAACTGGCAATTAATGTATGAGTTTCCATTATGTGCTTGGTGAATGCACGGTGTATATGAACATTGTGCCGTATATATTTTAATATTTTATTATACGGTCATCTACACAGTTACACTGTTTTAATATTTTTAAAACACGTCTGTTTAAAACACGGCATGTAAAATGAAGGAGACGCCTTGAATCCATTTCACTCCTCCCCATCACTATTGGGCTTTTGTAGAAAAAGTTAGTTTGGGCTTCATTTTTTAACCCAGCCATCTCTGAGTTTGGCATGAACTTTGTATTTCTGAGGCTGCAGAACCACCCCAAATTTCCCCTGCAGGTCAGGCAAGGGCTGGTTGGGCGGCACCTCCAGTGTGAAGCGCTGCAGGATCCAGGACAGGAAGAGGAAGAGCTCCATTTTAGCCAAGGCCTCCCCGAGACACACCCGTATCCCAGCCCCGAAGGGCAGGAAGCTGGGGGACGGGCAGCACACGGTATTTCCCTCTTCATCCAGAAAGCGGCCTGAGACAGTGGGATGTGTGAAGGACAACAAACAGTCACTGCAGAGCAGCAATCGGCTGAAGGCCCTGCCTATTACCATCAGCTGTTGGCTTTTGTGAAGAAAGATTGTGAGAAGATTGTATGAAGACCTTACCGGGATCAAAGTGATCCGGGTTTTTCCACTCTTTTTCATCGTGATGCAGGGCCCAGAGATTAATGATGACTCGAGTCCCTTTCCGAACTGTATACTCGCCAATACTGTAACATAAATAACTTTTCATTTTCATACAAGCACAATTTACATTTGCATGGTCAGAAGTAAAAAGCACTTCAAAGATTTAACTAAACATTCATATTTGGTCAGATGTATAGAACAATTCCATGTGGCAGAGAAAAGATCTACTGCCCCCCAAGTAAAAATGTACCTGGAGTTCGTGAGGGCGACGTGGGGTATAAGGAGCGGTGACACTGGCCGAATCCGCAGCACCTCCCTGATGGTGGCTTCCAGGTAAGGTAGGTTACCCCTGTCATTCAGACTGGGGGGTCTCTCCATGCCGATTTTACAGTCCAGCTCTTCCTGGATCTTTTTCTGGACCTGAGAAACAATTATTGCATTATCAACGATGTTCTTTATTGGGTTGTTTAAAATAAATTTTAACAAGAAAAGCATTATGTACAGTAGTGGCAAAAACACCTAGCAGTTTTGATATTATGCTTTAAGAATTACTACACAATATTGACGGTAATGTTTATAAACTGATCAAAGAATGTTTACAAATACACATTGGACAATTAAGTAGCTGGAGTGACAGCTGAATAAAGCTCAGCGATCTCTAAAAATTGGAAGCATTTCCACAATTTTGGCCATTAGTGTACAGGAAATACTTCTGAAAATATAGTCTAATGAATATGAAATCTATTTGAAATTGACTGATAATTACATAGCACACACCTGTGGGTTGTGTATCAGGTACGCTATAGACCATTTAAGTACTGTGGTGGTGGTCTCTACTCCAGCCCCAAAGATATCTCCCACAGTCATGAGTAGGTGGTCATCAGTAAGCCCCACTCCCTGGATTAAGGTGTTGTTGTTCTCTGAACTGCTCTTGGCCCGGAGCAGAGCATCCAGCAGGTCTCGTTGAACATCATTGCTGTATTCTGCCTGGAGGTGGAGCCAGAAGAGAGCATAAGCCTTTACACCATCTTTGTGATCACCTCTTCTGAAAATGGTACATTCTGGCATGTGGTACATTCCGGTGCTTCAGCATGCTATGGCAACATCAATACAACAAAGTTTGAATTTAAACAAATAACAGCTGATGAGATTGTTCTGTTACCTTGTGCTCCTCATACTTCTTCTGCAGAAGGTTGTCTCTAATGGCTACACTTTGCTTTAGAATTTTGAGATCTTTATTAGGGAATATCTGGAAATGCAAATTAAAAGTGAAAAATATGGGAAACACGTTTCTTGATTGATTTTTATAATTTCTCAATAGTATATAAATTGACAATTTACTGCAACATTTATAACTGTTAACAGGGAAGTGGAACACTGCAAAAAATCTTCATGCAATATGCATCATGGCAAACGACATTTAACTATGACATCTTAAAAAATAGACCTTTACAATTATCATACATTCCAAGCGTCCTGTTGATTTAGGAGTCCTTGTACCTGTAGCCAGGGGAAGATGTCCACCAGGCTGTCTTTGGCTACAGTGTCCACTATTCCCTGGCTGTACCTAAGCATGGCTTCAAATTCTGGGTCCCCACGCTCATAGGAGGACGTGAAGCACAGAGAGCAGACCACGTTGGTGACAGCGCGGGTCAACTCTGGAGCGAGGTCGATAGCGGTGCTCTGCGAGTCCTCCAGCGTCTTGCACATCGAGCTTGCTTCCCTGCAGACTATTGCATGGAACATAAGACTTATAAGCAACTTTACCCTGGAAACAGTAGGCGTGCTTGCATTAAATATAATCACATATCTCTCTTTCAATTAAATGCAAAACGGTTCACAATTCTTCCTAGGCTTGTATTTATATAAACGGCTTGACAAATTAATAAATGTGTGATTAAAAGAATTCTATATTGTGAACGTGGTAAGTGAAAGCTTACTTATTTTTTCAATTGAAGAAGATCCTTCTCCAAACATACAGAGCGCACCGTGAACTATTTTTCTGTGAAATTTCCAGGTGGAACTGTAATCGGCAAATGCGATGTCTTTGCCGTCTCTTGTTAAGATATCAGTAGTTACCTTAAAAAAAAGTTAAAAATCAAATGGCAAATATAATATTATACAAATGCCGTCGTTTATTAAAATATGTAATACAAAACAACCGCTTAGTTTTTTTTTTTTTTTTTTTAATCAGCAATTAGTCATGGTGATACATATTATTTAACTCACGGTTCTTGGTCTCCCAGCGAATATTTTTCCTTTCTTAAGAAGTACTTCTTTTGCGTGCTGATGGTCGTTGATGATGATCAGATGATGAGCACCCATCATCAGTGAATAGACGGCGCCGTACGTTTTCTGCAGTTCCTGAAAAAGTATGTGCGGCGGATGGTGACTGCGTAGACTGAGGAGGCTCCCTATAATAGGAAAACAGGGCAGACTTGGGGGCCTGGTGTCCAAAGGCTTGTGAATTTTTCTTTTAAGGTACAGCAATGCGAGTGCAATTGCAATCATTAACAGTACACATAGATGCCATTCCATTTTTGCTGTATCTGTTAGATTGTATTTGTGTTTCGCAGTTTCAGATGCTGCTTGGGTTTACTTCAGTCATTCCAGTCTTCGTGCACAAGCATCCATGCATGCCAAGGGTTTTATGCGCTTCCTTCAATGCCATTACCTTGACCACAACTAATACTTCTTTATCAGCTATCTTTAACCTTTGTCATGTGTGAGCTTTCTGTTCCTATCTCTTATGTTAGACACGTCGGTGCCGACTCGTGTATTAAATTAGCCATAAAATACCCTCAAAACAATTATTTGTCATCCAATTTGTTTCTTACATCTTGGTTACCTTGTTAGGCTTCCTTATTAAGATTGGTTTTAATATTTTTGGTGTGACTTTATGGACCTTTCTCGGTAAAGAGAAGTATATAAATAAACTGAATTGGCCTTATATTGCCTTACATGCTTGGGCATGCCTTGCCTAGTGAATTTTTTTTAAATATATTTGTTTAAATAGAGGTTCCTGACGCACCTTTCCTTCTTTGGCTGGGAAGGTGAGGAATTAGGGGAACGGGGAGGAAATTGTAAAAACTTAATATCTGAGCTGAAGGTTGAAGGTCGCTGTGACTAACGGAGAAATAAAGCAATGTATCTGTGGAAGACAGAGCTGCAATCAGTGCCCGCAGAAAACTCAGGGAAAACGGTCAGTGTGAATCCTATCATAAGCTACACATGGCAATTAATTCAGAATTAAGCTTTTTAAAGACCCAATGAACTTCACTGCTAATGTATTACACATATTTTCCACTATATATGCAAAAGAATATCCTTGTTCTTATGACTCAACATATTTTACAGAGACACGTTTATAGAGACACGATTACAATATATTCTGACTGCTAGCTTGAGGGGATTGGAGCCACTTGAAGGGATTGCAGAAAAAGGACTTTGCCGCTTGAACAGAGCAGGGAGGAAGTGTTATCATGGCAGCCACAGCCTTGGCATAGGCCTAGCAAGTACCAAGTGTGAAGGGCGTAAACCAAGGGCCCTTCACTATTCAATTCATTGCCAAAAAAGGCCAATTTGTTGTTTTATTCAGTGTTAGCCAATAGAATAGCATTTAATTATTGCTAGTTTGCTATATTTTCATTCACAGAATGATTGATACTTATACACAATCCCATTCCATATTTTAAATGAAAGTGAATACGAAAGTTCAGACTAGGAGACCTAATGAATGCAAGCGTGTCCAATCGCATCAATCCAGGTTTTATATAAAGAGTAAGTCTAACCCACTTCTTTGCCGTTACAGCTATGCGGTTCGCTCACCTCCTCCCCTCCACCTCCTTCGGCTCCCCGTCCCGGTCTGGCGTTGGCTCCTTCGCCTCCTGCCTGGTCGCCCAGCCAGATCTGTCGGCTTCAGAGTCCTTCGCCAAATCACTCTTCTCATACTCATTTAAACTGTTTAATCAAATAAACACTCATGTCAACTATCTACTGAGGTCTCCTTGGTTGAATTAAAATTTTATTTTCTGGTGAATTCACAGAGCGTGTTATATAAGCATCTAATGCATGCTCATCAGTAAAAGCTTTGTGTACCGAAATTTCACAGTCGTCCACATATGGCAATAAAAATGAGTTTTATTCAATCAAGGATCTCTGGGTCACAGGTAACACAGCCGAAAAACATACTGTACGTGTGTGCGGTGCATTTCAGGCAGTGCTTAGTACTGTTGCCTCACACCTCTGGGACCTAGGTTCATGTGTATGGCGTTTGTATGTTCTCCCAGTGTCGCTGTGGGGATTTCCATGGGTTCTCTGGCTTTTCCCCCGAAGTCCAAAAACATGCTAATTGGAGCTACTAAATTGGTGATAGGAGTGACTGGTTTGCCCTGCAATGGGTTGGCACCCCCCTGGGTTGCTCCCTGCCTTGTGCCCATAGACTTCAGACCCCCCATGACCCTGCATCAAACAAGCAGTTACAGAATGGATGGAGATAAAATAGGTTGGAGGTGTTAAAGAGGGTCCACTTCTGTGAAGGCTATGTGAGACTCACAGCTTAGGCTGCCTGCTAGTACTGCCAGTTCAAGTGATTAATAGCACAAAACAGACTTGTTTAATTTAAGAGGTGCATGGTTGATGCTTGCATCTAATTAAATGGCAAGCAAATAGCTCATTTTTTTGACCAGGCTGGGAAACACGTAGATGTAAATATACAAAAAATAGACACTTCTGCAAATTTCTCGCTGAATTATATATTTAACTAAGAGGTTTAAGGTACTGGATATTAAAACAAAAACACAGTGAATGCCGTTTTCAGACAGATTAAACGTCATTTCAGACAGCCATACGATGGAAATTGTATCACTGCAAATGGCCATCTTGTAACAAATTATACTCTATACTATACTCTTTAGGAGTATAGTAGCATAGCATGGTAGTATAGCATGGGATCCTATGACACCTTCAGAAGAGCAGTAAATAAGTATATGAATGAAAAGAAGAGCAACATAACAAGGCTGCAGTGAGCAGCATGGTTAACGAAGCGCTTGTCTTGTTACTTAATAAAACATGACTGGAGCTCATTCTTAAAGTCCAGCCCACACTGAAATCTGTACTATATACAGCATGAAGAGTTTTTCTTCACTTTGAAGGTAAGATGGGCTCAGTAAATGCTACCACCGCATGTGCCACAGAGGATCCTTATGACATCTGCAGGTTCTGTTTACGACGAAGGTGCTGGACAAGGCTAATGTCATACACAGCATTTACTGTCTTGTTCCTGTTTTATTTGCATGAAATGTTTTAACATTAATATCTACCTGTTCTTTGAAATGAGAATTTCTATGCGACACTTTTGAATATGTTACAGGGAAATCCCCTTTGAATTCACTTACCTTTTGGACACGCAGCCCATATTAAGGATGCTTTCGCCTCGTTGTCTGTAGGGAATACCGGGGGTAACTTTGCCAATTATGAATTCCTTTGTTGTAATATTTGTATCTGCAAAAGCATATATCCAATAGCTGAATGCACAATATAAATGATTTTACAGTTTCTCATTAAATTTAAAATGTAAGTGTTGTTTTTTTTTTTCTTGTGGATAAAATTTTGAAGTCTGTGTAGTAAATGGGATTGTGCTGGATGGGTTATGTTGGGCTCAGGGGTAGAACTTGCTACTAGCCTAGTTCAGTAAAAAATGCATTTTGACATGCAACTTTTAAACTAACCAGCAGCCAAGTGTTGAACATCTTGTGCTCGCTTTGTGGTGCTGGCCTGTGTTTGACTGAGCTGGGCTGTCTTCGACCTGTGTTGGATGGTGTTAGACTGTGCTAGAAGCACTGCACTGTGTTAGACAGCACACCCAGGGGCTTGCACTTGCTAAGCAGGCAGTCTGGCCTGTCAGATGAGCCCAGTGAGTCGTTTTCAATGTCATATGCAAACCTTTACAAGAGTCTAGCTGTGCCAGTTCCTAGGATCAGCTATAGCGGCTCTGCTCAGCCAATCATATAGTGGCTCACGACCTGGGGGGAGGTCAGTCTGATACTGTGACTGTTTCTCAGTAATAAGAAGGAAATGATGATACGTGTGCTCATGCAGCAGGGTTGGGTGTGTATCCTAAGCAGCATCGCAGTCAGCAGGGTCACGCCACATACAGGTGAGACGTTACTGCTCTCTTAATAATTAATAATGTGAAAACTAGCCTGCTTGATCTCCAAAAAGCTAGACGCTTTATCGCAAAGTCTGCAATAAGCAAAACTGTCTTTGAAACTCTGGATTAATATATCGTCTGCACGGAATTCAAAACTGACACTCGCCAGTTCTCACTCAATAATGATGCTTAATAAATGAAATTGCATTCCAATTGTGTTTAAGTAGATAACGCCGTTCATTTTCAATAAAGTCCCTGCTAAGCTTAAATGTTAAACAGTAAAATAGGAAAATCCGGAGGGTTCCGTGGTAAGCAGTGGTCTTTAACACAGATGCACATATGTAACGTTAATTTCACGGATAAGTACCTTTTCCCATCGGTATGCAGGAAGAATGTAAAAAACAAACGGTCAAAAAAAATGTAGACTGTTTTTAATTATGTCAACTGTGACATTATTCATTTCACAGGTGTACTTGTCCAGAGAGGCTTGCATGACAGTGGGGGGAGGCAGTAATTAAACTTTCTGACCTGAATATTATTTGTGCGACCCGCGTGATAAATGAAGACGAGGACATATGTTGATGTGTGTAGGGGTACTGCTGTGAGCACATGACTTTGGGGACACTGTGGAAGTTCCTTAGCAACCAAGGGTGAGGGCATGGCAACCTGACAGGATCATTCCCCCGGTAGCCGGAGCGAGTGAATGGCAGACGATGTCAGTACTGTAAACGCCAGTCTCCCCAGGCCTCATCAAGACAGGCGCTGATCACAGAAATGGATGTTGCTATAGTAACGGTCCTGTCAGTTCTTTGCATTCCCTGTCTGATGGGAGGTTCTCTCACCTCAAAGCCCAAAACAGTTTCTCTGTTTTTTTTCCTCATTACTCCCAGTGGAATATTAAGTTTTCAGTTTTTTTTTCCCTCAGTATGACAAGCAAAAAAATAGTGCTTTGTTTCAATGACAGTAGGTGCGTGACAAGCAAAGGTAAACAACGCGATAAACTGTACAAAACAGATACTTAACAAAGTCAGCCTGCAGATCGGGGTATTCTGAGTTGCATTTTGTGAGGGATAAGTCACTTGCCTCTACTTTTCTACCTGCCAGCTCACTGTACCTGTCATGACCTGCTCGTCCAATCCTCTTGTGTGCCACGCCCCCCTCGTGTTAATTCCCAATTGTCATCACCTGTTGCCTGATATTTTCAGCTTGTCCTGTGTATTTAGTCCGTGTCTGAGTCCGTTTTCCCCAGGCCTGTCATTGACATTGCAAATTCCTCGTCTGTTTCCCAGCAATAAACCCCGTTTCCCCTGCTTTACGGCTCATTTCGCATGATTCCCCGTTCAGACGTGACAGTACCTACATATATTCCTGCCAGTTTTTAAATTTTTGCAGTTTCCATAACTTATCCTTACTCTCTGCAAAATGACTTAAGATTCATTCAGTCAGATACACTCCTATTATACTAAAAGTCATTCACATCATTTTTGAAGGGGGAATTTGAGCTATCTTATTATTCAGCATGTAATCGTATCCCAGTTTATGCTAGCTGGATAAAACAAATTGTAAACTCATTTTACGCACTTTTTTAACTTACAGAGAAGTCTCCAATAATGTTATCGAAACCATTTCAAGCAGAATCACATTATTATTGCATAATGTTGCTGCCAAATGCCTTTGAATGGTACAGCCTTTTGTATATTAAGACATGGCTGATGATTCTCTAAAAGCAGTTACTGCTGAGGCTATCTGAGTGTCGCGTCTATCCTGCTCTGGTCGACAGCCACCCAGGAGGGTCTCTGTAATGAATCGTCTTCTCCAGCATGGACTGAATGTGGACAGAAAAAGAGTCGCCGTCCATCTGTCCATCCATCCATCCACTTCCCATGGGCCTCATTATTCAATCAGGGTTTGCAGAGAACCTACAGCCATGTAAGAAAATGGAGGGTATGAAGTAGGGTGTCCTATCGACCTACAGTCAAAGGTGGGTGGCAATGGATGCATCTGGGCCGTTTATCTCATACCTGTCTTGGGATTAAGGAGACAGTGGTTTTTCGTGTCTGTTGAATCATCTGTTCCCAGTTTCCCCAGTTTATGTATTAACTGGCGTGGTCTGTTCTTGCAGGTTCATTTGCTCGCACGCTATTGGTTTTGTGGGTTAAGAAAAACTGGCAAGCACAAGCGTTCCGCATGGACAGCTTTGATGATGTCATGTTTGTCACAGGTATATTAAAAATGTATGAGAGCTGTTCAGCGGTGCGACACTAATTGCTACCAATGGACCTCAAGTTGACAACTATTTGATTTCCCCAGAGCATGATGTAGAACTAATTGCTCACCGCCTAACTTTTTTTTGTCTGCATCTGTTTGTATGTCCTTTGTACAGCCCAACCCTCTGCTGTGACCATTGACACCCATCATAACACCAGGTTTCCAGTTCAGGTCCCAGAAGAGGTAACTTTGGCAGATCCCGAGCCTTTTCATTTCAACTGCTTCATTACACATCCAGCTGTAAAAAACAAAAAAAGCCTAAAAGGTTGTCACACTGATGGTCCATAAGCGTTAATCTGTGGTATGGAGATGATTTCTGAAAAAGCCATCTGTTAAACACCTCATTTAAATAAAACATTGAGGTGGTGGTAGTCTAGAGTTAAATAAACAAAAAATGCACATTTTTAGTTATTGTTGGCCACCAAATTTCAGATGATATCGTCACATTAGACTTCCACTGAGCTCTGAGGTTGCAAGAGCTGCAAGAACCTTCTGCTAAAGCAGCCTAGATGGAAGAGTGAAGAGAAGCTGTGCCTGTGATCACGTCAGCAGTGCGAAGTATTCTTTAAATAGTTTTAATCTCTTTTTATTGTTCCGTCACAGATGAAAAAACATCTTGTGTGACACATACTTGAGAGGAGACAGCAGCAATTAAGCCGTAGAGGAGAGAGGTCTTTGCTTATTTCTTCCGGATCCTCGTTGGAGGATGAAGGGTAATGTGTTGTTAATACCAGGAAATAACAAACATCAGTCATGGATGGGTCTCTTCTCGCCACGACACATTCCTGGTACTTTGCTGGTAATTATACCCCGGAGAGTCGCCCAAAATGGCGACGGAGTCTTGAAGACGGATGACGGACCAATTAGAGAGCTGCTTCAGTGCAGACGGTGCTAAGCAAGCCCCCCCCCCAACGCACCCCGCCCCCGTACTGCCGACAGCCTCGCCGCCTCTGAACTCCATCGGCAGACGGTCAGCTGCTCTCTGCCTATGTGTTCCCAAAAAAAATTAACTTAATCCTTAGAGACAACAATCATCTAATAGGCTTCTGTAACCTTAAGCAACAGTTCGTCTCTCTTTTTATGTATAAATGCAAACGCGTGTAAGTGTATGTGCATCCTGGGTCGCTGGGCCTATCGATTACATCATACGGAGAAGCCCGTCTCGTGCTGAACTGCAGCTGCCCCGGCGGCTGGCCAGCTCAGCGCCTAATAAAATGGCAAAAACAGCACATATATTTGCTTACTCCTTCTGCTTCCTGATTATCAAACCGCATTTACTTAAGTTGATTCTGCTTATCTGCATAGTGGTAGCGATTTATCAGGATGTATCGAGTGGAGAGGGCCTCTTGTTTAATGTTTAATAGTGAAGTAAATCGCTGGAATGTCCCCCCCCCAGCTCACCCTGTTAGTGTTTCGTTGCATTCCGATAAGCCTAATCATCCCTCGTACTGGGAAAAAGGATGGAGGTGATCCTAAGATTTGGTGATCATCATGGATATAGTACCTAAGTGTGGAACATGTAGAGGTCTATCACACCACTAGATACATCCTAAAACGGCAACTACCGAGAAAGACGATAGCACTGTCAGCCTTAACTAGGGGTGTGGGCACTTTTAAAATGAGCAACAATAACAGACATTAATCACCATGAGGAGAGGGGGAGAGGGAAAAAAAGAAAGAAAAAGGGAAAACAAAGGTATACAAAAATAATCATAATAATCTAGGTAGGGTGGAGAATATTCTGTGTAGGGGAATACAGAATACAAACAACATAAGAAACATAACACTCATTACATTAAGGACATTA
>JAODKF010000022.1:17065286-17077796 GCA_026779585.1 Mormyrus proboscirostris | reverse complement strand
TTGATGCTCTTAAAACAGCAATGTCGTTTAAGTATATGACTGATAAATGGCAGGTCCTGGACTCGAATATCATTACAAAGAGTTTGCTCAATATCCAGCCAGTTAAGGTCTAAGTTGTTTTGCGTAGTCCAAAATTAGCTTTGAAAGAAGACTAGCCATTTGGGACCTTTAATTATTTTGCCACCAATTATAATTTAGAAATCAAATTACTTTATGGCCAATGATTTATTTTCGTTAAAACTCATCAGATTTTTAGACATCAAAAAAATAAATAAAACCATCAAAGGCATCGAAAAATGCAACGCACATTAAAGTTTACTAGCCTTAATGCTATAAAATCTTTATGAAGTGCAACAAAGATTAAAAGTAGATGCAAGTGTGTGTGTGTGCATGTGTGTAATGAATGCTATTTATGTCTACTCAAATTAGTTATTTAAATTATTTAAAATAAATTATTAATGGCCTAGACCTTTATGCATAATTTCATGAGGTGGTACAGATGTCCACGAATAGTCAGGGGAAAATGATGATTTAATCGTCTTCATCGTTCTTTATATATATAACTCAGAATTTTGTCCTTCCTGAGACACTGATTAAGAAAACAACAAAGTCATCCAAAATGCCTATTTTTCTCCAGCAGGAAGTTGCAGAAAAATCACTTAAGTTGCTATAAAATTGCCAAATCATAAATTGCTGAAGGAAACATTTTTCCCCCAGACGTCTGGTGAGTAGTGGCCCCCGCGTTCTACTCTCCCTCAGTGATGTGTGAAATTGTTCCAAGCACAATAGTTCCCCTGCAGATCATTTCAGCCCAGTGGGCCAGCTTACCTTGGCAGAGTCCATCGGCCATGTCACCTGGGCCTCCTCACCTGCCCTCTCTGACTAGATTGTTGCACTAAATCCTTCCCAGCTTGAGGACAAAGCGACATTAAAGGCTGTCATTGGCAGCATTTATTGACACAGTGAGGGGACACTAAAGTTTGTGACAAATTGACCATCTGGTCATATTTACTAACTGAAGCCAACTTGCTTGGGGCAAGCATGCTCCTAGACCCAGTGGACCGGCGGAAAGGTCCCTCCTTTTGACTTCTTCAGCAGAGAAGCTGGGAGAACAGCTGCTGTGGGCCACATACAAAAGCTTTTGTCTGGATCTGAAGGGGTAACTAGTCAATGTCTGTGTCGCTGATTTACAAACAAACAACCTTTCACTGAAAACAAGGGCTGGTATCTATTAGCCAGAATAGATAGAAGTGCTGGTTTCCCTACAGCAGACTGAAATAATAGGGTGCTAGACACTTAGCCACACCCTCTGTGCCAGTCCACTAACCAGAAGGTCACATCCGTCATGGAAAAGCATTTGATTGGTGAGAGTAATAGCAGCTGAAAATTAATTAATATCACTAACAGCATGCTGTCGACTTCTAAATTTAATCATGAATTGAGTTGCTATTTGTTTTTCAGTCATACATTGCCAGAACATTTGTACAGCTTTTCATGCACTTTTTATGTGACTTGCACATAAGGTAGACTATGTTTATCTAGGGTACAAGAGAAGGTCTTTCTTATGAATTTAAGATAAGTGTCCTTTTCTGAACCATCATATGAAACTATATTGTTGTTTCATTGCATTCGGCTTGAACACCCACTCATCTTAGACCATCTACATTGTTTTTAGGTTTTTTCTTTATTGTTCTATAAAATACAAAAAAGAAAAATGCATGTTTTTTTTCAGTAGCCTTTAGCTACTGAAAGTATGAGTATGCTGTTAATTAAAAACTAATTAGAACCTGTCATGTTCATTGACACAAGTTTGGAGTGGGAACATTAAAGGTTTACATGCAATCTCTATTTAAATCTGAACATAAGCTGTAATGCAAAATGTTTCCCAAAATCTCACATCCATCCTCCGGTTTACTGAGGTAGTATTACTCTGCACATATTGACTGAATGTTTAAACCCAGTAATTTGTCAATGAAATTTGCTAAACTGTAGGTGTCGCTGCATAATATCCAGCCTGCGTCCCCAAATCCTGTGAGCGTGCGCTTTGCAAGATATTGGATTATATGCCTATGCACCCCCCCCCCCCACATACACACACGCACCTGTGTACTCTGCAGCGCTTCTGCACTTTTGTACCAACTGGATGTGCAAAAGCTTTTAAAGTCACACCTAGTGATGGCAGCGACGAGCACGATGCTCCCTGAATCCCCTGAATCCCCTCACAGCTTCATTCCTGCAACATCCCATCCATCAGAGAACCAGAGCAGCTGCAAACTGCTCATGTATCACCTGACCTTGTCTGCCATGGATTAAAATTCTGTCCATTCACGCACGCTAATCGGGTTGCTAGCTTTGTCATTTCGCCACAGGCCTTCTAAGACCAGTGTTTCTCAACCTGGTCCTCGGGGACCCCCCCATAAGGAGCTGGGAGGGAGCAAATCTGTGGACTGTTTGGCAGGGAGCAGGGAAAGAGCAAAAACGTGGACATGGACGATAGGAATGGCGTTTGGTGACTCAGATATGCGCTTTGGTAACACACTAAGGAAATTATCCATAGGCAACCGCCCGCTTGACCTTCGAAGAACGCAGCGTACAAAGGCTATACCTTCGTAGACCTTGTCCCTCCAAAATGTCCTTTCTGCTGGTAGAATATGCTCACACTGTCCATATGGCTGAAGGATAAAGTGCTAAGGTTTTTGACGTTTGCTTAATGATGCCAAAATTTCCTGAGCAGGCAGACTAGGCAGTGTATTTACGCCTGTACAAAGAAATTAGCCAGTATACTTGTCTTACTTTCCAGCCTTGTGCTCTGTGCTTCCTTGGACAGGGTCCAGCCTCACCACCCAACCTGAAACAGGATAAGCGGTTTAGAAGATGGATGATTGGATGGATTTTTCTTACTTTCCCAACAAGAGGACATTGAAGTGCTATCTCTATTTTCTTCTTTTGTTCTGTTGTTGAATTAAATATCAGAAAATGATCAGTAGAATGAGAGGGCTCAATTTCACTTCAAGCACCTGAGGACATCTTGAAAGGAATTGAACCCTGCAGCACTTTCTACTTTTGGCCTTCAGAAGTAATATATCTCAGTTTGAATCTACATTGCATTTCGAATATCCCTGAAACCATATCCAGGAAAAGTACACAAAGACAGATCCTGATTCAGTGCCTTGAGCCTCATCCAGGATATACAGGGCACAGGTCAGGAGAGAATGGGATGCAGGTATAAACTCACATACTATTGGCAGCTTAAAGATGCCTTTGCTCCTCGTTGCATGTTTTCAGGAGAAACCAGAGAGTACCTGGAGGAAACACACTCAACATATAAGGGGAAGTAAACCTTCAACCTCATGGGCAAGAGTCTACAACATTAGCTACTGAGCCACAGTGCCACCCTACAGATTAAACATGTCAACCAAACCATACAACTGTACAGTATATATTCAGAGATAAAAGCTTCAATCTCATATACGACTTTGTACTGTATTATACCATGCCAGGAAAATAAAGCAAACTGACTAACTCCCCAAGTCTGCCACAAAATGGGGAGCCCACCTTGAACAAGTAATGGATTTCAGGGGTTATAAGTGCACCCGAAATGGTGTGCCTGAAATGCTGTGCCTGAAACAGTTTACCTGAATCGGTGTACCTGAAATGGTTCACTTGAGTTGGTGTACCTGAAACGGTTTACCTGAAATGGTGTACCTGAAACGGTTTACTTGAATTGGTGTATCTGAAATGGTGTACCTGAATTGGTGTATCTGAAATGGTGTACCTGAAACGGCTTACCTGAAATGGCTGAAAGTCCAGTGTCTAGTCACAATGACTGCTATGTACACAGTGCATAGTGTTGTAGTGAATCAGGGCGCCGTTTATAATTATGTATTTGCAATGCTTATGGTTTCAAATTATGAGAACTATTTATTGTGTGATTTTCCTTGACTGCAATAATCATTCATATTCAAATAAACAGAAGCAAGCCTGACCTGAATTACCATGGATTAAAACTACTCATTGACTTTATTTAAAACAAACAGGCTGACTGGATGTTGGGAGATTGTCAGGCTATTCTGTAAATTGCGAGATGGCATGATGTGCAGTTTTCCTGATTCATCTTCCCAGAAGTCCTGGGTCCTGGGTAACATCAGATCTTCAAACATAGATCACATGGTCAAGTTCTGAATAAACCTATCGGTGTCCCTATTTCTGTTAGATTTGATGACTCAACGGTGTTATAAACGTTGCTCAATTGTAGAGAAGCACTTTTTAATCGGAAAGGAATAAAACTGGGGAGGGCAGTTGGCTGAGAAATCTGCGAAGTGTTTTTCCACTTGGAGGCTTTCAGCATGTCATTGGATGTGATAGGACTACACAAAAGCTGCTTTTTGTTCCCTAAGAGCATAGCAATAGGCTCGGTACCGGGGCTGCAACATCCTTGCTGCTGTTCTCGGGATCACTGGGGTAACTCATTTCAAATGGAGGCACCTACTACATGCGAGTGTCATAATGCTACCCGTGACCAACCCCAGGCGGAGCCCATCGAGGCTGAAGCTGAGGTCAAAGCAGCTCTCATGAACACCTAAAACTGAAGGTTGCTCACGTCACAAAACAATCATCTAATAGTTTATCATCACTATTAATCTGCGAGGTGTCACTATAGGTGAAAGCCTGATGGCTTTTCTTGTACGCTCAAAATAAAGTGCAGTTGGTGGCGAATGGGGTAGTGAAATATCAAGCTTACTGCAGTGGGTGTATCACACACCAGAGGCCTCATGGCTTTGTCACAACAGCAATTATTACCCAGATAATGCTTGCATTATTTTCCATTCTTATTAAATATCACTACGGCTAATTATCGCTGTGATTTATATTCCATATTAAAAGGTCAAATATGTTGCGACTATGCAGCATTATTAAGTATGCATGCCTGAATATATGTATGTGTGCATACATGCATTCTTATTAATATTATTATTGTAGTTGTTATTAACAGCATTATTGTTGTTGTCACTGTTATTATTACTTGTTTGTTTGCTTATTTTTTTGTTTATTATTTTCATCTCCTCGACTTTTGCCAGCAGTCACTGGGTAGTCCATCTCTCGAGCCAGCACCTAAGGTTATTAGCCCGGTACTTTCCGGGGGGACATGAGCAGTTCCCATTATTGCGATCTTCTGCACCGCTCCTCACAATGTAATGGCAGGTAGTTATCTGTTGCTGTTATCGTATTTTCTTTCTGCAGAAAAAACCTTGCCTGAACAGGAGGCAAATATGTGATGCTTGGTGAAAAGTAGGGCCCTACCTCCAGGATCTGAGGCATCCATTTCATTCACTTTTTATGAACTTCAGAAACCCCTGCAGCCACTTAACATTCTGAGATTTAGTCCATTCCTTTACTGCCTGCACTTTCACCTTCTTCATCTGAACACCTTGAGAATTTGTAACATAATCAATTACCTGGCATTCAGTCTTATGGAATTCATATTACTCTGACTGCTAGCTAGGAGCTTCTGCAGGAGCATGCTCTTGGAAAATCAGATGAACAGATTAAAATGTCACCAATAAAGATGATAACAAATCCCCTGAAAACTCATTGATAAATGCCTGCAATGCAGAAGGCGCAATGACAAGACCATATAGCATAACTAAATATCCATAATGTCCTCTTTTATTGTGAAAAGTGAACGTCTGCTCATCTCCTTTAAGGATCCATATTAGATTGTACACACTTCTTAAGTCAAACTTTTTGACGAGCTCAGTTTTTTTGAGAGGTGCAGGAAGCAGCGACAGTGGGTAACGATACTTATTGCATGACACCACCGTCTTTCCAAAGAAGAAACTCACAGAAGTATTTCTGGCAAGAGGGAAAGATGATGCGTATAGTAGAGACTGAGGCATACAAGGCTGTAATTATTATTATTACTATTAGTAGTAGTAGTAGTACTGCTGTTGTTGTTCTTATTGTTACAGAAATGCATTTTTCATATGGCCCTGGAAAGTCCAAGTGAAATCCAGTTCACTTATTGAAATATAGTTCTTTTTAGTTGACACTGGAGGGAACACATAGTTATAAACATGAAAGTGTGAGTTTTGGCACACGAGTGAATGCTCTTAATCGTATTTGTCATCACGGTAATTCATTGGAAGCTGAACTTGCAAGTGGGAAATAAAAGAAAAAGTTTTACTAAAAGGTATGAAGCAAAGACGACACGTTCTGCCTGCGGAAGTGACTCATCTGTCTTTGTTTTCTTAAATCCAAAATGCTTTCTCAAAATCCCAAAGCTTTTGTTGCAGACTGGCAACAAATAAAACCTATTGACTCATGTACAAAATTATGAGAGAGAATCAGTTTATAAATTTACAGATATTTATTTTTTCAATTTATTCAGCTGGTGGAGTACTTCATGTTGCTTGTGGAGGTATTCTGATTCATCCATAAGTTCTATAGATTCATCCATAAGTGTACATGTCACCAGGAATTTGCATACATCATTAAATTCAAATATAATTCATATATATATAATGCCCAAACACTAACCCCTAACCCTAAGCATAACCTATCCCAAACCCCTAACCCTAACCTCTAACCCCTAACGTCATGCAACCCAAGAATAATAGAAAAAGCACTGGAGGTGGGACGTTGGGGGGGGGGGGGGTATTGAAGACAGCAGTGGAAAGGAAATAAAATGTCATAAAGATGTTACATGGAAAAGAATGAACATTCATTTATGACATTTCAATAATAATATACCTATGTGGCAGCAAACTGGACCATATAATACAGCGGTTGGAGGTGGGAACTTAGGAATTCATGCATTAGAATATAAGCACATACAAAAAACAGCCGGAATGAAGGAAAAAAAAAAAAAAAAACAGAAAAAACCCAGCACAGGGGAACTCTACAGGTAAACAAAACAGCGGTTGGGCTGTGGATCAAAACCAAAATATTACAGGTGAATAGGTGGATCGGCTCTTGCCAAAACATCACCCCCATCTTACAGGATAAATGTCATATGATCATGTGGTCTCCTTTATCATAAACAGTGGGGGTCTGAACTGATCATGTAGGAGGACAAACAAGAAATACATGTCAACCTTTATGGCTCCTTTAGAGAACTCATCAACATTATTGCCCTGACAATCTATCCATCACCACAGAGACATCTCTGCTTTCGGGACAACAGAAGGCTAAAAAGTAAACCACAGAATTGCATTCTGGGTAAGTAAGTTGAGAAATAATCAAGCGTGGCCTTGGTATGAATCTGAGCCCGTTGTTTAATTTTTACGTTGAGCTTGTAACAAACTCTGGCAGCAGATGATTCACAATGTAGGTATCAAGTGATCATCAAAGTAATGTACCATATCAGACTGGGTCTAAGGAATGGTATTCTTGCAGCGGAATGCTATTTATGTGGAAGGTTATTTCTGCTAACATCATGTTTATATATCCTGTTTGGGGGGGGGGGTTATATATCTAACTAAAGGTGGTAGCAGATGCTAATGTAAAATCATGCCTCTAGGATATTTGCCTTTACACAGCCCCAAGTTTCACACACACTTTCCATGTTTGATGTGCTTTCTGGTTCCAGATGCCCCCCTCAGTTTGAAGATACACGCCATCGATGGATCACCGCCTCTGAGAAGGAGCCGGCATGTGGGAGTCTGTGTTTATGCAGTAGATCTTAGTGACAGCACTTGGATAAGTGGTTATTGAAAAAGGAAGAATCGATATAAAAAATAAAGGGAGAGAGGCAAGTTTTGAACGTACCGTAAGCTTTTTGGTGTCACAGACCTGGGAAAGTAGTTTTAAGCAAGAAATGTGAGCTTCATCACATTTTAGATATTTTAAGGTTCAATCACACATTTTTGCTACAAACATGAACCATGAATCCAGTGGCCATAGCATATCAGCCAATCACATGGATGTAAGTGCATTAGATACTAACAGGGTGGCTTGGAGGATAAGTAAGTAGCACTGTGACCTCAAATTTCCAAGCTCACTATAACTCTGCTGCAAAATAAGACCATTGGTCCCTCAAGTGGGTCACTAAAACAGCAGATTTCCAGAACCATTCTGCCTTCCTTGCCTGACATCTGCAAAGAACACTACACCCAGGGGGCTTCTGGCATGGTCAGATACCTGTCCCACCACTGCTGTCTGGTAGGAGGTCTTACAGCCTCAAAGACAGAACATCGAGGCTTAAAACAGGTTGTTCACCTGCTGCACACTCTGGCTCCTCCCAGAGTGAGACTGGCTCCTCCCAAAAGAACTCGCTGTCCTCCTCTCTTACTGGACTCACAGCACTGACATTAAGATCCATTTTATCTGTTTATACTGTCTGTTCATTCAGTTCCATTGCCCATTTGCACAATCATTCTCAGCTAATCAGTTTTTTTAATGGTATTGTTTTGTTGAATTCCTGTCTGTATGTTAGTGCCGTATGTCCTGTTTATCTATCTTAAATTTGTGTTCTTTTCATTTTTTGACTAAAGAGAAATGGCATTTCATCTTAGGGTGTCTCCCATGCATCATAGATCTGAGACGACAAAGTTCCTTTGACCTCACCACCCATCAGTCCATAAGAACTAGCTGAGATGACTTAGTTACGTTCACACAGAAATAACATGTTTTCTAAAGAAACACCTACAACATTCTAAACAATTACGCAAAGTTATGGTTTCTCTTTTTCTGCTTGTAACTGATATATGGATATTCAGTAAAGTAATATAAAAAGTAACAACGTTTGTCAAATCCAGAGAGTAAAAGTCCAGACCCAGATTTTGTTTCAACCAACCAGTTGAGTACTCTGTGACTTTCACTCTTTATACCCAACTGGTTGGTTGAAATAAAGTCTTGGTCTGGTCTTTTACTCTCTGGACCTGAATTATCCACCTCTGATTCTGGGCAGTGAAATTCTTACACTACAGTTGCAGGGTGGGACATATAAACTGCAGTGCAATGTGAAATATGAGTGTGCCAGACAAACTGCAACCTACATATCAGAATGAAGCAATAACGGATCTCATATGTCAGCTGAAGACACTTTTAATGATGGTTAATCCAATTACAGTAATAATAATAATAATAAATTAGAAGTTAGAGTGTATATTAAAAATACAGAGTACAGTGAACTAAATTTATTTTCCCAAAATCAATAAAATCCTATCTTATCTTCTCTCATACTATATAATGTTTGTTGTTGTGTTGAAATATCACGTTATTCTAAAAGTTAAATTAGTCTGTAGTTATGATCTTTTATTTCCATGTGTGCATAAGCAATATCGTGCCTTGGTTTTCACTCTTAATTGTTTTACCGTTTTAATTAGACAGAGATTGGTTCACCTGGTGTTTTCAGGCACAAAGCAGGTGTTAATTAAAACCTTCTTTGAATATTTTAGGGCCTTATTTATTCATTATTATTGATTAATTAACTTTTGTCCAAAGCATCAGACAAGTAAGGAAAGTGGCGCATTATAAGCATACGTGCCGTGGGCTCCACAGAAGCGCACATTTTTCCGCTCGTGGTCTTCTCTCTTCCAGCCACCAAAACCTACTCCGAGCTAGATGAGCTGGTCAGGTTCTTAAGCCTAGTGCAGAATAATGTGGGGGCAGCATGGGAATTCATTCTGTTAATATAACTAAGGTTCAGGTGTCAAGGTGATAGATCGTGAACACCTAACTCTGGTTAAAGACTATTATTATAGCTCTGAAATCATTCTTATATCTTATATCTTTATAAGTTTGAGTAACGTCCACTTTTGTTATGAATGTGCTTTTAATATATGGACTTCCTGCTGTATGTTTCAGCTACAAAGGTATAACTGAATAGGCTGATAAATAGGGTGACCAGCTAATCCATGTCAGGGAGACATTTTGAGCTACTTCAGGTTTTACAAAATACTTTAGAACTGAAAGACTCCTATGTTCTAATAAATAGTTCAGGTCTTTATGTGCTTTGACTGGTTTGTTTCCTCGATTGAAAGACTCACCCAACTGTTTCACATTAGCATTAGTGACACACGGATGATTGTAGGCGACCGACCAATCAGCATGCAGCAAGAACTCAGCGCTTAAGTGAAATCCAGGTCCTTTAGATCGAAATGGTAGTTTACAAATCCTGTCCTAGCTCAGTGTCCTCCCTGACATGGATTGATAAATTAGCCACAAATGCAGGTTGATGTTAGTTGCTTTGGGAAAAGCACTTAAATAGCCAAACAATGCAGGGAAAGGCAGTTTAGCAGCTGCAAAACTATAGTTACAGTAAGTTATAGCCAACTTGTTAAGCAGCCTGAGTAAATAAAGTAGGACAGTCAGACTGACTTGGCGCGTTTGAAGTGGGAGAAATACGAATGTTATGGATTTTTCTGTCAAACTCAAACTGGGGATGGAGGCCAGGAGAAAGAATAGTTTTAATGCTACATTCAGATGTGCAAAGTCTATACAGAAATGTTAGTGTCTGCCTGTGGGAATGCTTGGAAGGCCTCGCTATGCTTACACAGTCAATATTTTTGAATAATACATTTCACTGCATAAATATTTTCAGCTGAATGTGGAAGGCGGTAGAGAAATACACGGGTTTATAATTTGCGAGATGCCTTTATTGGTCCTTTGAAACAGGATTGTGCTCAGATAGGACAACAGCACAGGGTGAACAAGCCTGAGGGTTGAGGCTGCTTTGAACGAACGTAAGTAACACGGTGCATCAAGATCAGATTGGATGCGGGTATCGCAATTCAGCAGAGAGCAGCGTTTCTCTTCAGGTTTAGGTAAACAATCAGCCGTCAGCATTGTGGTTGTCTATCCAATGTGCTGCCCTTTTCCTGGTAATAGGAAGATCGATGTCCCATTGGTATCCGAATCACCGGACGGAAATGCAGACTTCAGGAAGGCTTCTCACTAAGGCCTGGCCTGTGAAAGATAACAGACAGAGCAGAGCTGCACAGTCATGGCCTGTAACTATTTTCACTCTATTCTTCTGACTGGCCCATTAGCGCTTTTTTTTTTTTTTTGATTTTGTTGTTAAGCAGCTGTTCCTAATAAGTCTGGTACACACACATTTTTGCTTGGACATCTAATTGGTATTTGTGTCTTGTTCCCTACCCTCTGTTACAGCACTCAGTGGCATTTAACCTAAAAGCATGTATGTGTCATGCAAAAGGCAAACAAGCAGCAATGAAGAATTGCCTGAATCAATATTGATTTTTTTTCCCCCCCTGTTTGTTTAGTCGTTTCATAGCAAGTTGGGTGGGTGGAAATTATATAATGGAGACACAGAAATGGAGGAAGTATGTAATGTCTCATGGGATGCCTTCAGGCAGAGATCCTATAAACTTGCCACCATTAGACAACACGGCCCAACTCGGACTGCCGGGGTGGATCCTGGAACAGGCAAACCAGGCAGCTGTCAAGGGCCCCTGGAACAAGGAGGGTCCAGACGAAGCTGTGAAACCAAAAATCCAGACCTCGCTGTAATTTTGTTTCAACCAAACAGTTGAGTATAAAGAGTCACAGTCACAGAGTACGCTACTGGTTGGTTGGAACAAAATCTTGGACTGGAGTTTTACTTTCTGGACCTGAACTACTCACCTATTTACTTCATATACAAGGCCGACTCAAGCTATATTCAGAATAGGCAGGTGCCTAAGGCCCCTGAATTACCTGCGTTGTGGAGGAAGTGACATGATTCGATTTTCTGGGTGGGGGAGGAGGTTCCCAGGTTGAGCTTTGCCTAAGGCCCCTGAAAAGGTAGAGCTGGCCCAGCTACCAACATGGCAATTAACACATTTTGTGGCATGTTTAAGATGCATTTCCAGGAAGATGCACAAGGCATATGAGGAGACGCATGCATAACTTGCGGCAGTGAGGCGTTTTCTCTCAAGTGCTTTTCACACAATTACCTCCTCTCGTGCATTTTACACATTTTTATAGCACTAGGCTACTGTTTCTTAACACTCTTTGGATACTTGTCATTTTTTGCATTTCACGGTATTTCTAATTTATGGGTTTCATTCTTTTGCACATTATCCTTTATTTTTGTACATCGATCGTTACCTTTCCAAAGCCTTTTCCACATCATTTGATACACTTCCAATTTCCTTTGCATGTCAATTTTTTAAATCCTTTTTTCCTGTATACTAGCATTTTCCTAGTCTTGACTTGTATTGTACTGGATTTTGCATTTTATTTATATGATATTGTATTGCTTATATTATATTGTACTATTTATCTGTGATGTTTTAAAGCATGCCAATAGCAAAGCCTTGGTACAATAATTTCCCTCATCATAAATAAAGTTGTACCTCATCTCATCTTATCTTATCCTATCTTATCTTAAAGAACATTGCAGTTATGACTGCATGTTTGCACATCTTATGATGTTCTCGCCATACAGTCCTGGTCCCAGTTATGTTCCGGAGACCTGCAGTTCCGATTCACTGATAGATTCCTCTGGGTTGTTGATATTTTAACACTGAGGTAACCCCCGGGGGGGGGGGGGGGGGGGGGGGGGGG
>JAODKF010000022.1:17037800-17060782 GCA_026779585.1 Mormyrus proboscirostris | reverse complement strand
CCCCCCCCCCCCCCCCCCCCCCCCCCCCCCCCCCCCCCCCCCCCCCCCCCCGCCGGTGAAGCACACCTGCAATCAAGCGTTTAATGAATTACCCACAATGGCGCAGAGGCACCTTCCACTCAACTAATGAGTCCTGTGCTATATTCACCTTGATCTTTTTTATCACAGCTGTGTTCTGCAAACGTGTGCTGCTTTTTAAAAGTGATACTACATCGCATAAAATACAAGGCATGGCTGCGTATGATAATGAGATTTTAATATCAGATTCAAAATATCAGATAAACTTGTGAAACCATCTTGCATATCTACACCTTTCAAATTTTACTAAATGATGCACTGCAAGAGCAAGAGAGAGAGACACATTAATACAGCATCATCATACATTTGCTTCTTTGGAAACTATGTGTGTGTGTGTGTGTGTGTGTGTGTGTGTGTGTGTGGATTATGTTTATATTACATTGTGGAGACCAAATGTACCCCATTGTAATAAAAACCTGTTATTTTGACATTATGGGGACCATTTTTCAGGTCTTGTATTTTCTTTGGATACGTGTGGTTAGGGTTAGGACTGGGTAGGGGTTCAGGTCATCATGATGGGATTAGACTTTTCCCCATAGAAATGAATGGAGAGTCCCCACAAAGATATATTTACAAACCTGTGTGTCTGTATGTGTGCAAATGTGTGCCGGCATGTGGCTGTAGTGCTTGTATATCCCATGTGGATTCCTAATATGAGCTCAGTATACAAGGGCACAAACAGCTTTCAAATAAGATGATTACTGTGTCAATAATATGGTATATTATTAGCATACATGTAAAACCAACCACCACTATTCAAGTTTAAAATAGCTTGATTCTCTGTCGACAGAAGCTTGGATTCCCTGTGACCTTGGAATCATTTATTAAAGTCTCTGTTTCAACATGTCGTCAAATTTGCAAAATAAACATTTTGAAAAGGAAAAAGGAAACACATTTGTATTCTGTTCTTTCTAAATTCAATTTAAATTTTCTCCTGAAAACATACTATATGCATAACTTATTTAACTGAATTTATGAACTCTATTTTCTTCAAATTGTGCAAAGCATACAATCTTTTTCACAAGGTCCATTCCTCAACTCTTCTTAATTCCTAATATTCATTCAAATATTTATTTCCTGCCATGGCTTTTTGTGTTTCTTCCTTTAACACACTGACATATTTAGAAATCTATATTTATATTTACATTTGTTTATTTAGCAGATACAAATTACCTCCTTTCCTTATGGGAAACCTGCAAAGTGCCGCGTTTCCCATAAATGACCAGTAACAAAGTTAAGTAGCATTGACGTAACTGCTATACCGCATGACACAAAGAACACGAGAAGAATTCATAAGAGTGCTACTCAAACCTGCACAAGAAAGCAGACATGATGGAGACAGAGCAGGTGAGTGGTTGGATGGTCTTAAGGTGGTTCCAGAACTTACTGTATAGGAGGATTCTGATGACCACCAAGAACCACACAAATCTCTTTATGTGGAGCAGGGATCTCCATGCCATGATACTGTAGCTGGCTGTTTCTATAAATCTGTCAGATCAAGACACACAGTTTTATTTTCACAGAGGTACCATTTGACAGACAGAGGCTACAATGAGAGCCTGTGCTTCTGTCTCATTAACATACATACATTGACACATACATCAGACTAATCACTGAAACTGCTTTACCGTAGTTAAGTATAAGAAGACTTTCCCAGAGCCAGTCTGCCAAAATACAATCCTGTCAGGAACAAAACCAAAACTACAATGCATATGTGCTTTAATCTACTATGTATCACTGCACTTAATACTGTACTTATAATTAAAATAGAACTTAACTGATAGTCATAATAATGATTGCACTGATATGCGCTGTGATCATTTCGTTTAATTACTTCATTACTTCACTATTATTAAAAAAAAATCTTTAAATATATTGCTGCAATTCAGCCAAAAATAATTCATACATATGCAGATTATCCAAAAAAAAGGATCATTTTAGAAATAGGAAGCTGCCTGCTTTCCTGTAATTCACTAACAATGCAGATCATAAGCGGAAACAAATAACAGTAACTGCAGGTTCACCAAAATAAACAAACAGGTAAACAAACGAGCAAACAAACAAATTAAATAAATAAATAGACAAATAAAAAAGCAAGCAAAAAAATTGTATTCTTGTGTTTCTAACTTAAAAAGTTGATCATTGCAGGGAACAATTTTTATAGCATTGGTTGGTAACACTTGATAGGTCACAAATAGTAGAAAGTCGGTTAATACTTCAACACAGATCATGAATAAATACAGTAGCTACTTGAGATAAAAGAAGCATCATAATTCATTAACGATGAACAAACATAAGATCAGTATTTCAATGTGCAATTCATTATTTGTCCCTTCAGTAGTTAACAGAATATACGGATATAATAACAAATATAGTAACTGCATGAGATAAAACACGCGTCACGATTCATTAATGATGAATTAACAAGAGATCAGTATGTAACTAAGACATAGTCCTTGGTCAATTTATACATTAGAAATAGCATAATAGTATATTATTTGAGCCCCATCAAGTACAGTATAACCCATTTGTTTTGTCTGTTAATATTGAATTACTGTGTTTACTATTTTGTTTAGTTATATGTTTGTGTGGGTTATCTCCCCCACTTCCTGCCGCAGTTCAACAGCGTGTGATTCAGTGAAAGGTTCTCTGAATTGACCACAGTGTGTGATTGTGTGTTGGACTGTAATCCTGTCCCGGGTGTGTTTTCTGCATAAGGCCCCAGGTCAAAATGTGGAGTTTGATGTTCACACTTTTGAAAATAAGGAATGTCACTACAAATAGAAATAATAACCAAATATTGCATGTTATGTGTTAATGTACGTATCTGATGCACACATAACTTGTCATTTTGTCTACCTATAAGGTGCCAACAAACCACTTCTGCAAAGGTGCAAAGTGGCAGTGCAGAGCATGTGCAGTGCTGCTCTTCTGCAAAGGTGCAAAGTGGCAGTGCAGAGCATGTGCAGTGCTGCTCTTGCCAATCAAGTGCAATTTCCCCTTCCCACCCCTCACCCCCAAATCTGCCCACACTCCAGGTACTTCATGATCCTGTAAAATTTGAGTTAGTTACCTTAATTTAATTACCTTGTAATTACTCTTCATTTTTGGACCGAGGCGTTAGGGGAGTTGGACTGTGAGTAAGGTGTGTATACCTAAGGTTCTGAACCAAAAGGGTTCAGTAACCATGCCAACTTACTCACTTCAACGTGAGGAATGTGTATTTTTAATTGCTGGACACGAATGAGTGTAGAGTGATTCCTAAAGATCAATTCGGAGCATTAGTAATGGTGTTTGCACCTAAGTGCTCGTTAAGAATTCTGTCCTTTGGGTCATTATACATTGATCTGTACCATTAGCATTACTGCCAGTTCAGTTCCCTCAGTCCATCGTAGAAAGTCGCTCTCATGGGTGATCAAATACTGACCCGCGGGTCTTCTGGCCCAGCAAAGGGTCAGTGTCTCTGGCCTCGTCTATGGTTATCAGAGGGTCTATTTAGAAGCAGGCAGTAATGTGGGTTAGGATGTGGGCTGGTGAGCAAAGGAAGGTCTCCGAACAGAAATCTGCTAACCTGCATGGACTCAAGAAAGGAAATATCAAGGCATATAAATATGGATCTGCAAAAGGATCTGATAAAGTTTCATTGGTTAAAATTGGGGGGAAAATGATATGTCATTGTAAGACAAGTTGGTTCATGTTTATTTTCTTCTTAAAAAGGATTCAGGAAAAGCGTGTATTTCATTTGTATGATTGTTTACCTGTTTGTTACCTGCCATGACCTCTCACTGTACATATTTTGTTTTCAAAATGCTAATTAATTATCTTCTCTAGGAATACATAATAACTATTAATTGCAAACTCTGATTTAGCTTACATCCATATCCTGATAGGAATGTGTTGTTTCATCATAAGAGACAGGAATCTGCATTTCTTCACCACCTCCTGTTGCCTGTTAGCAACCATCTAATGAGCCTTAGTTATTATATTTGGCGAGTTTCATGGTACAGTAAAGCCAGCCTGAGCTGGTTGAATCTGGCAGCCCCTTTGTATAATTAGAGACTTTCTTTTGAAAACGGAGCCTGCTGTGGGATCCGTTGAATGACATCAGGCCGATATAATCACCAGTTATATTTTTTGTTTTTCTTCCCTCTGTTTTTTTCCCAGTTATTTCTTAAAGAAACAATGGAAAATGAGCTTGCTTCTATTTTAGAATGTTTCATACAGTATGTCAAATTCACAATTTGTCAACCTTTAATTTTAACAGTGCATTTCCAATGGCAATGAGTATGAACTGTTTTTTCTTAGGCCACCTGGAAATTTCTACATGCATACAAAAAAGTAATGTATCAACAACACAAGAGGAACTAGATATTCGGGTAACACTATACTTAAAGCAGTCATTATAAAGCATCATAGATGCCTTCATGCATTCATAAAGTATTATAAACATGGCTGTAACATTTTCTAAAAAAAAAAAAACAAAAACCATAAGAAATTTTAGCCATGTTTATTATGCATTATGAATGCTATATGAAGCTCTCATCTGTAATGAACTATATATACCTTCATAATGTATTATAATTGTCAATGTAAGCATTATAATGCACTATGCAGGTATCCGGTGTGGGATAAATTGTTACTGATAATGATTTTTTTTTTGAGGATTTGCAAGTATTACGCACATCCACAATACAGATGATTGTCGTAGTTAAGGGCGGAAGCCTCCTTTCGCACCATAAAGGCGTGCTTCACTCATGTATTTGTGTTGACAGGTTTTTTAACCCCTTTCAGGAACATGAAATATTTCGAAGAATTTATGATGAAATGTATTTACCCAACCTGAACATTTCAGTTAATTTGACAACTAGTTCCCCAAACGTTCAAATCTGTTATTTTCCTGAGGCATTTTCCCTACCTTGGCTTTAAATGTTAGATACTCATAAATGCATAAACAGCCAGTCACAGTATCTGGTGATTATTTCTATTTGTAGTGACATTCCTTATTTTAAATTTATTAAATGTTTCTGTCAATCAAACTAACATGATTTTAAATACAGAAGTTTACAAAAAAAGGTTTTGCAACTCTTCTGTACTACAGTTGCCTGATATTTACCTCAATAAGTGATAATTTAATACATACAGGCCAGGCCAAGTCATTTCAAAGTGTTACTCAATGGAGAAAATGATGTTGACAACAGCACACAATGCTAAAATAATGAACAGCAATTCCAGGAACCACTTTGTAATCATGAGGAGCTGGTTCCATATGTTATAACAAATCAAATTAGCAAGTTCACCTTCGAGTTCCGTCCCTTTCGGCGTCCTGCAGCGCGAGTGAAATTCCTGAATTTCCGGAGAGTGCCGTAAACCACAGCTTGCTTATCGGACGATATTGCTGATGCGTATTTTTCTCCCTTCCGGAAGACTCTTACTCCAGTGACCAGTCATAAATCCGTGGTTCAGGGGGAGGCATAATTATTTCCCATAAAAAAAGGTTTGACAGTTCACATATCTCCATCTCCTTGGGAGTCAAAGAGGCCGTGAAGGGCATCTATACAGAGATGGCCAGAAATAAAGGCCTCAATCCCTTTTTAAATAGTGGTGTTGGGAGAAGGGGCTTGGTAAATGTACTCCGGCTTATTGCAAAGGCTCTCTCCATAAGTTAAAAACAAATAAAAATGGTATATAGCCAGTCTTGGTTGAAACACACAGTCAACATACACTGAGAAAGCTCATTTCAAAACCCCATCACTAAATGCTGCCCCCTATAGGGCGCAGTGGTAATAATCCCCACCCCCCAAATTGTTTGCTTTCTGCTGTAAACATTAGATCTCACTGCAAAATGATGCGGTGACCACAATAACATGAAAACAGAGGGGGGTGCATTTAAAAGTGCTGCTCCAGGCCTGTGGTCATGTGATTCCTCTCCCCGTTCTGTATACAGAACTACCAAACAGCCACTTTGACTGACAGTGGTTCTTAAACTAATCGCTGCAACTCCCCACGACTGACGAGCGATGACCCCACCAGAAGCTGTACCGGGAGGGTCACGACGAACCTGACACAGCACAAGGCAAATATGCAGATCTCTGTTCACCCCCGCTGATCCCGGGCTGCGAAGTATGACTGAGATGGACGACAGCCTTCTGAAGCTGACTGATTCAGGTCGAAGGCGCTGATGCTGAGCGCGTGAGGAAACGGAGATTAATACGGGCATTAATATCTGCAACTGCAGAAACATCAGGAAAAACTGGGCACCAACAATCCTTCCCCCCCACCAAAAAAAAATACAATAAATACAAGAACAAATATCCCATTATTATTTAGTGTAGTGTTTGAGTGTATATAGTACTGTATGTAATTATTCACAGCAAATCTGCCAGGGTATTATATTATGATGCATTGCATGTTTATGGAACTCGTATAAAACCGGTTTTAATGAGATCCCATGCGTTAGGATGTGTAACATATAAAGTGAATCTGTGATTAATCTTGACTGGTTTTTCTGTTCAGCTAAAAGACTGTGCCTTGGGAGCTGGGCAGCTTGGTGCGTGGGTTCTCCCGGCCCCCTCGTCAAAGACCGAGGACCCCCGGGCGGAGCCTGGGCATTTCCGTGGGCACGAACATGCTAGCCGGCGGACTCCTCTGCCTGCGATGGGTGCGGAGAGTTGCACGAGTTAGCGGCAGCTCTCTGGGAGCTGGCAACATGGCGCTCCATGTTATGCCAGCGTTACTAATACGGGGCTAAAAATACAGCCTGGGTAAAGTGTTCTGCCAAGCCCAGCGGAGGGGCGCACCAGGCCCCCGTGGTGCGGCTCGCCGCCCGAGCACCAGCGGCCGCTCAGTTAAGAGCCGGATGTAGCATTTTGTACTCAAAAGGCACGACCCACAGCGCTGTGCAGCTTCGGGGAAGCTGGGAGTTATGTATGGACTGTGTCATGTGAGCAACGTAGAAGCACCATGAAATCACCAGGAGAGCCGCCCATCCAGGACCTTAAGTGCTTATTCTCTGCAGGGTCATGATCAATGTGGGGTGCATCCAGGAAGTGCCCCGGACGGGATGCATAAACAGGGAATATCTGGGATGATCCTGGATCTAGCGATTGCATATTCGAAGTGAAGTAACCACAAAAAAAAACATAAAATATGGCCGAAAATCACCACAAAGTATCCTTAGGAGATCAACTGCAGCTGACGTCCAGTATAAGGGACCGGACCGTGGACGGATTAGCAAGGTGACAGCAAAGCTAACGGCCAGCTGGGTGAAGTTAGCAGCACGACAGTCTAAACACGGCAACAAGACCGCAGCATGCGTGGCTGACTGCAGCAGCATAGAAGGCCTTGGCTGTCAACGTGCATGCAAAACAAAATACCAGACAGAAATATATAAAATATGTATAATCAGGAGCATGAATAAATATGAGACATTAATCTCAATGATATGAACAGTGTTATATCAGTGCGGCTCAGCAGGTTAAAGGGCGGGGGCTGTGATCCGAAAGCTCAAATCTCTTGATTGGCTGAATGATGTCATCATCAGCCCCTTGAACCAGGCCCTTAACCGCCAAGTGCTCCAGGGATTGGCTGACACTGCTTTCTCTCTGGATAAAAATGTATACTAAATAAACAAAATGGAAATGCATGAAAAAGTTAAATATAATGAGTATAAAATATATTTACAGTATAGATACATATAGCCTACTCATCTGAATCCCTCTCAGATCCTCATGTAAGGTCTGAAACAGTCATTTTATGATCACAACCCCACAGATGTAAGGTAGAACTGGACCCAAACTTCTCCAGGACGATGCAGACTGATCACTGGCTACAGACAGCACTGGTGATTATACTGGGATGCTTATTATGAAGATCCAGCACAACGTCCTTTACTTGGTTACACATATGGTACATATAGTTTGTTACCTTTGCATTCATGTGCTGATTTATCCAATGTTCAGTTATGGATAACTTTAAATATTCAGCGTCATCCAAACGCACAGAATACCCAGCAGGATGCAAATACTAGGTACCACGTGTGGCACACACAGATACGTGTTATGCATTTACGTATATTGTGCATGATTATGTGTTGCCTTTTGGGCAAACATGGCTCACTTTACACTTGCCGTCTGACCTCTGGGAGGCGCTGTGCGCGAGCAGGTCCGCGCTGATCGAGAGGGATGACAACCTCATACTTCGCTAATGAACTCTGCCGCTTATTTATCTGATTACAGGCCTGATTAATAACTCGTTGGGATAATTATACCCCCCCCCCCATCCCTGCAGCCAGTGACAGAATCAGAGGGGACAAGTAATACTGATCCATTTGGGGGGGGGGAGTTACATTCAATTATTAGGCAGATGCTCCAAAGCGCTGTAGTAGTGGGGAAAACTTAGACTAAGCGAAGCGGGTCAGGCAGCACCCCTGCAGATTAGGTTAATGGCCCTGCTCAAGGGTACAACAGTCATACGACTACATAGCTGGCCTTGGAGCTTGAACCCACAACCATCTGAATATGGGCTTCGATCCATAAACACCAAGTAACACGCCAACAGTCTGAGAAAGGTACCCTTTTAGGTATTAAAGTTTCACTGCTGAAAGCCAATTTTAACCAGAACTTAACATGTTTACATACAAAGTTGCATCAATCAGTTACACTTTAAATACTGAGCTCTAGTTTATATATTTTGTTCTACAACCTTATTTATCTGTCCATGTATGTTGTTTATGCGCTTGTGTGTCTGTTTGAGAAACATGAATAAAGCACTCTCCTGGGGGTGTTTGAACCCACAGCCCTGTTGTTTACATGCGCAGATCCCCCCCCCCCGACCTGTGAAGCCAGAGAGGGTGAGCCCACGCCCTGCGGGTCCCCCGTCAGAAGCGGCCCGGCCGTCACCCACGGATCCTGCGGCCGCCGCTCACACACACAGGCGGCGCGTTTGCCTCACGATTGCGTCACCCGTTCGGCTTTTTACTCTCGCATGATGGGGGACGAAAGAGCCACTTCTCGCAGAAGCAGGAATAAACCTGGTAGGGGTGCATTTCACGGGGAGGGAGCAGGGGGGCCTGGTCCCTCTCTTCCCTTTTCCCTCCCCATCGCGGGTTATTTTTCTCATTTCCTGACTGATGACTGTGTGTTTCACATGCGTGCCATTTTAACCGAGCCGAGGTGGCATGATTGCGGATGAAAAGGAAATTTAATTAGGTGCTTAAATATTCAATTAGCACGTCCATTACTTAAAGCGGGCAGCCCTCTGATGCTTGTGAACGGGGGCCAGGGGCTGCACTGGGGAGATAGCGTGTGCCATTTGTTCTCCCCGCCATGCCGGGGGGGGGTAGGAGACAGGGGCTGGGATGCAGGCTCGCTCGGTTAACGAACCACAACTTTGTTCTACGGCCAGGAGGACTTTTGGAGGATCAAGGGTGCAGATTCCAGCCAGTCCACGTGTGTGTGTGAAAAACAAATGGCCATGACACTCTTTTGCCTTATGAAACATGGCCTCATTTCACCTGACTACAAAATACTCAATTGACACGAATATCTAAGTAATATGCATGAGATGGTTAATATGTTCAGGACTACAGAGACTCAGCACGTAGAACTGTGGCCTCAGACCTTCACAGCACAGTGTTGAATTCTTGCCATTGCTCTGTATGTTTCACGATCATACGAGCTGGGCTGGCATCCCCTTTCCCATTTAAACTAAATAAATATCTCAGCCACCCCGAGTCAGTATAGCAACCCCCTCTAGAACATTCTCAGATTGCTGAGTGTAGAGTCATAAATACTCATATAAAGCTAGAATAAACACATTCTGCAGCCAGCGTGACAGTAAGAATGGAAAGGCAATATCTTAGGCCTGTCCCCGAATGTGAGACCCAGATGTCCTAAGGGGGGAGGAGCCCATTTGTTCATCTGGACTTGGTTCTTGTCCAGGTGCCCTCAGAGCCAATAATTTGGCATTTCCATATTTAGTATACAAGTCATCAAGGTTTTCTGACCTCCCGTACCGCACACGCAGAAATATCCGTGGGCATGTAAGTGTGTATGATTAGCCAACTACCCCGTCCAGCTCTGCCCTGGTGGCATGTGGCTGTTGTTTGTGCCACCTCTGAGTCGTTTATGGTCACAGGGCTAGACTTCCATCCATCACAATTGATTACTGCTGGACTGCGGAGATGCCCACTCCATCACACAGTGCATCCAGAAGCCCAGGTAATTAGTCTGGTCTTCCTTGGGACCACATAAGTCCAGGAAGGCGTCTGTCATCACGGGCTCTTTATTAGATTCCCAGCCAAACTTGTCAGGCTATGCTGTAAAAACCTATCACAGGGGTACAACAAATTAGGCAGATCATGTCTGTGCAGCCCGTCAGGTTTCTGGTAATCGACAGAATTCCTTTAGGTTCTGTTTGGCTGGAACAAACACAGAAACTTATGTGAACCGCAGAGGAATCGCAGGGAGCAGTTAGTTTAATAACACAATGGCAGACGGGCAGCCTTCTGAATAGTCATACACATTAGCCGTTTTATACTTTTAGTCTGGTAGACAACCATGTTTATACAAAGGCGTTTATAGCTAGCAACTACAATTGCAGCCACCATGGACCTCAAGAAGTTCAGGTCTAGAAAATACAAATCTGGACCAATATTTTGTTTCAACCAACCAGTTGGGTACTTGAAGTAGCTATTTATGCTCAACTGGTTGAGTGAAACATAAAGTTGGTCTGGATTTGTACATTCTGAACCTGATCTTTACACCTCCGCAAACCTGTTACAAAAGCATAAGGCTGACCGCTTTTAATTCCTGATAACTGTATTATTATTGATGTTGCTCATATCTGCCAATAATGCTTGTGTCATTTATAAAGAGATGATCAAGAAAACAATATGAAGTACTGTATGTACTCCTTAAAGCATAATTCTGACAATTTTGCTGCTTCCTGTGTTGCTTCCTGTTCAACTGGAGAAGTTTGCTGCCCCAACAAACACGCACTGCTATCAGTAACCACAGACCTTGGTTAGAAACGTGTCTCATTGTCAACGAACCAGACAGTTTATTCTGAGTCTTTTTTCCTGTGACAAAGGCCATTGGTTTTCAAGCAGCCTCTGTCAAATCGACAGCTCATCCCACATGGCTCATAGTCCAGACGCATGTCTTGCATATCAGTGAGGCATAAGAGAGATGTATATATGTGAGCATACAAGTAGGTCAGCGTTACCGTGCTCGCTTTTTCTGTGGACGGGAGCAGAAGGCAGGCTCAGGTGTATGTCTGTAGTGGTGTTAAAAGCCACTTTGCGTGCCATGGTTTTGAGGTAGATGGATTTCAACAGAATTGGTATCATTCAGGGTTAATGTGACTCTATCAACAAGCCAATAAAATCTGAAGGATCATGGGACATGTAAAACAGTCTTTAAAAAAAAAGCATCCAACCAAGCGTGTCATTCAGCAAACTCCAGCAAATTTGCGACAGACTGTCCCATAGCCTCAGCGTTTGGAGATCTCCTGATTTCCTGAATGGAGTATTGACTTTTAAGACCTCCTGGAATGACAGATTGCTAAGTGCCCACTCGTACTTATGACTGACCCATAACAGATCATCTAAACATCCCCGTTGCTGCTCTATGAATCTCAGCTGAATCATACAGCAATGCATGGCTTCCTCTCATATTTTCCGGCCCGTGATTCAAATGGAAAGTAAACCAGCAAAAATGCCCCATTTCATTTGCTGTTTTGCAGCTTTCTTATACTGTTTTGATTGTCATTCATTTAAATGATAGATGCAAACATATGATAATATAGTTTAATGACATTCCACCAATAATTATACGACTCGACGCGCGACTTTCATTATTAGGATTATATTATAGTGTTAGTAGCAGTATACAACAGGAATACAGTGTGGCTAAGTTAAGTAGCACTAATCAGCTGCAAATATTGAGAACTGGAACCCGTTTAAAGAATCCTAATCATTCTCTAACATTTCCCCAGGTCTTGATCATGTAACATGCATTTTTGTTTTGTTCTACAAATGTGGTTTGCGATGTATCATCCATCAAGGCTGAGGAAAATCTCATGCTTGCTTCCACCATATCGTGCTGCCATTTGAAAGGCATATTTTCTTTAGGTGGCCTGAAGGCTTCATTGAACACATGGAATGCCTTCTGTAGAGCTACAGATGATGGTGTACAGGAGCTGGATAGGACCATGGTCAAGGCCATGGAGCTGTAGACCAGACACTGCAGATCAAATGCAGCCCGACTGTTGGACCCCAACCCCACCACGTCTCTTTAAATGCTTCACCAAAACTGACCAACTCTCCGAAAAAGGTTGAAACTGGCGAAATGTGTCAATAAAGCAAGATAAAAGCCACCAGCTTATAACGAACACAAAAAAATAATGCACTAGCTTTATTGCTTGATCACTAAACCCAAACAATGATTCCGTTTTGCTCATAAAGGGACACTGTGGTCTCAGGGTTCAGGCTATAACTTTCCTTCCATGTATTTCCAGATGTCAGACAATAAGTTTCTGTTGCCCCAGGCAACCATTATTGTGGGGCACTTTATTATAGATTTCTGAGAGATGCGTGTGTGTGTGTGCATGTGTGTGTGTATTTTTTTCACTCCCTGCCCCTCTATCACGTTGTAGACAATAATGACCCATCTTTGCAAAGATCAAAGCTCCTTGGGAAGATGCTATTGTCTTCTTCCAGAGGATTAGGTGAAGTTGAGTGTCACTGCCAAAAGCAAATCCAGACTGAACATAAATGAGACTTGCCACGTGTCGTCACGGAGATGAGAAGTTTTTATCTTTTTCCTCCCCCCGCAACGTCTCGCCCCGGTCTCAGTTCACCCACCCACTCCAAGTGAAAAGGAAAGACCTGTTCAGAGAAAGTTAGCATTTCAGATCTTATGCAATGTGCCCGCAAACCAGGGGCTCTCCTCTGCAACCTTTGTGTCTCCAACAGCCTCAAGGCTGTCAAGACCTTCCAAGGCTCTTTCTTAACTATTAATAAGGAATGTCATATAGGAACACAGAATACAGAAAGAAATGTCTCATGACCTCTCTGTTCTGGAAGCAGCTCAGCTCGCCTACATGTCTCCATGGGCTCTTTGGGTCGCACTTTGTCTTTTCACTTGAATCGTTGTCCTATTAATGTCTTGCAGTTTTTCAACACTTTTTTTGTAGCTCTTGCTTCAATGCTGCTTACACTTCTCACTGGCCGTGCACGGGAAACTCACCATAGCTGCACTTATATCTACTTGACTCATTGAGAGCTGTGTGTTAGCAAGGTGCTGTTTGCCTCCCTTGTACGTCTCTTTGGACAAACGATGTCTGTAAATAAATAAAAGTAAATCTAAAGTACTCTTTACTATCCTTTTCCACGGTCCCATACTCGAAAAATAGTAGGACAACATCGGTCACAATATGTTTTTGCGTTTCTGTTTTGGAAAGAAAGTGACACTGAGGAATGCGGGGGATGAAAAGGTCAGCAAGCATCTAAGGGCTTTGCTTAAGGGCCCAACAGTGATACATTTATACTGTCGGCCGTGGGATTTGAACCCACGTCCTTCCACACACAGAGCACTGATATAAACATATTGTAAAGCTCCATCTTTTTATGCTCGATATTTAAGCTCAGTTCCCTTTATCACACCTCATTCCAAACAATAGCATCCACACCAAAGATGAAATGAATGAAAAGCGGGAGAACCTGAAATGGTAAGAAATTGATGAGCCTACGGACTGTTAAGCAGTAATCAAGACTGCATCTGAAGGCACTTCAGCGGCGGTGCTGATGAGCCCGAGGCCACAGACATCCTGTAATCAAGTGCATGCGACACCGTTAAAGGTGCAGTATTTGGAGCACGTGCTCGTGTTTCACATTAGAGTCACATTGTCGTCGTTTGTCTGGTGTATTTTACTGGCTCTTCAAATTAAGTGCTAAATCGTATGACAGATCAAACTGCAGATTAAATCAGTCTGCGCAGCTAAACTGTCCATTTTAATTGTTGATCGTAATGACGGTGACGTTCTCTGAGGAGACTTTTTAAGTTTAAGGCGCGGCATGGCGGAAGAAGAGATGATCCACGTAGCGACTCCGACAAGACAAGGTCTCATTAACGAAATGGAACATCAAGGCAGAAACAGAAGACAAAGGGACCGTGAGGGGTCAAAATTAAACTAAGGCAGGGAGCAACACCAGGAACAATTCCAATGGTAGATAGTATTGATGGGACATATAACACGAGACTCGTCAAAGTGAAGCCTGGTAATCGGAGCTTATGTCCTTTATGCAATATCATGTGACCGGTGAGGTCCTGCCTATCCTGAGGTGCCAGAGGTTTCCTGTCTTGTCACGTCTTCAAAGCTTTTATAAAAGTGAGGTGAAACCTTTGGGCATCGTGGGAGTTTCTTGCCGCTGGAGAGACTGATGGCTATACAGTTTGTATAACATGCAAACATTCCATTATCATGGAAAGCGGCTCAGGAAGATCCTCAAACGTGTGGCTACAGCTTGAGTTGATGTCTCCCAGTAAGGTGAATGAATATTGATATGGCAAAATGTGTAATTAGTTATTAATATTATTATTAGTTCTATTGCTTGTGCAAAGCGGCAATTCGCGCTGGGTTTACATTGCCTTGTTGTAAATCTTTTTGGATAAAACCATCTGGCAAATGGATAAATGTAAATGATTATATTCATATTATTTATCATTATTATACTGGCCAGGTTTGCATTGCTCCAAACATCTGTCATATGGCAGCAGCACATCCTCAATGTGCTAAGTATCTTCATCGCCCCCGTGCGACTGTCAAGCTACACCCCAAGGCGTCAACACCTCATTTTTTCGCCCATCTTCCCAGTTTAAAAACTCCCCTCTGACCCCCCCCAAATAAAACAATCACATGTATTGCAGCACTAAGTTGGTTTAGTTGGTTTGGTTTACAAACCATTGGGTTCCATTAATGAATCCCAGACCCATCACAATATTTTATTGTAAACACATAATGACTGAAAATATGTACAAGTAACTCAAAGAAACTTTAAATCTTTTTCTAAGATGATCTTTAGCAGACACTGCTGCCATACCAGTCACATTATTCATTTGATGCACATACAGACTTCATTCTCACATTGTTCAAAGCATTGCTGACAGCCACAAGGGGTCTCTGTATGTTTGAATAAAAGGTTTGAAGACTCCAAACATGTTCAGGCACCCAAAAGCTTCATCAGCCCATAAGTAGGAACATAGGAAACTACAATAACTAACACATGGTAACTATAACTAAAAAGCCTGCAGTAACACGGCGATTCAGCAGCCAGAACAAGCACTTAAATACAATACTAACAAGACACAATGGAGGACAGGTGAGAACCATAACCAAATCAACCAATCACTAAGGGCACAGAGCAACAAGGAACAGGTGTAGTGAATTACAATTACAAACAATGAATTATAAACACTAATGATTAGGAAACAGTAATAGCAGAGGGGGCTAACACATACTGTAGGACAGGGTCAGATGGGCTCCAAGCCTGACTCAGTTGTTACCAGTTTTTACTTTCTTATTATTTAATTTCTTACGCATTATTATTATTATGCATAAGTTGGTATAGCTATCTGAAGCTGAAATTATTTGATATGAGGCAGCCCCGTGGCTCTACTTTGCTAAGGATGGGCCTCAGTGCTCATCCATACAGTAGCTCTGTGTGTGTGGAGTTTGCACGTTAGCTCAGGTTTGTACCAGGTGTTCCATTCTCCTCCGGTAGACCATGATCAGGCATTAATGCGGGCTGCTGAAGTGGGTGGGTATGGGCTCTGTGATGGGCTGGCCTGAAAATCAGCACGTCCCCTGAGCTTCCGGGGACACACTGCAGGCTCCCTGTCACCCTGCACTGGGCAAGCTGTTATGGAAAATGGATGGGAGGGGTGTTACAGGCGGGTGCTGTGGAGCTTAACCGGTCAGGCATCTGTGCCCATATCCTGCAGGTCATGGGTTCAAATTCCTTGGCTGGTAATGTAATTCTTCTCACTGCTGAGCCACAGAGCAAGGCCCTTACCCCAAAGTCTTGCAGGGATGCTGGCTGACCCTCTATTCTGGCCCTTTCTTCGTTTATACATCATTTTGGACAGAAGCATTTACTAGATTTGTAAATTAATTTTTAGACAAAACAGATACACATAAAGCACCTGACTGGCTGTTCAACGGTACAGTAAAAAGCCACCTGAAGAGCAACTTCCCAGGTCCAACGTGGGCGTCTCTCAAAAGGCGCAGGGTTATACGGCATAAGCGATTGCTGCTTGTTTATACATCTCACCAGGAAATCGAAAGTAGAAAGTGCCCCTTTGACAGATTCTGTACTTGGCTGCCATTGACTCCCCACACCAACGAACACAAGAAGTAGTTGTTCACTTGGGGTGCGTTCTTAACTAACCCCCCCCCCCCATTGCATATGCACATTTGGGCAGCACTCAGTCATCCAAACAGCCTGGCCATTGACTTTTTAAATGCCATGTATTTGTTTTCCAGGGAGCTCGTCCTCACACACTGTCAATAGCTGAAGCTCTTTGTGCAAAGCTTATTGGTTGGGGTTCAAGCCTGGCGCTTTTATGAGTCTCCGTTTTAAAAGCTTTTTGCACATTTGTGTGTCTATGCGTTTTTGTATAGCCAGGTCTGCCCTGGCATCTTGATCAGGCTGTAGACTGCAACATGTGATCAGTTTGGATGGATGGAAGGAAGGATGGAAGAAAAGATGGAAGGAAACTGGATCGTTTTTTGTTTTGTTCACTCCTTCTCCATTAAATAGTGGACATGCATGGGTGTCTTCTGTGATTCATACATTCTCTTCCTTATTGTCTGCATAGTTTGCACCATGGACAATACTGCCATTAATAATTCCACCATCCGTCACTCTCTCAGAGACCCTAATCATTTATACTCCCCCCCCCAAGAGCCCCTTATTACATTTCAGTTCAGTAACGGCGTCAGACATACAGTATAGTGCTCATAGAGGCCTCAGCAGCCACTGCACTGGCTGTGAACCTATCTGAAGCCTCCCAGATTGAATGGAGACATCTCCATTCAGGCAGCGGGGTTGATCTCTCGAAGTGGGTCATGCTAAACCAACTGTAAAATGAAATCCACTGTTCCGGACGCTTCTCTGAGACCCTGGTCGTACGTGTCCGGTCAGCCTTGATGTGGCACACGCAGACTGTCGAACGGCATTGATGATTACAGTAAAATAAGAGGCAGCCGTCTGAGGTATGGGACCTTCACATTGCTTTAGCCCATCTAGCAGTACAGGCCGTAATTACATTACCTCACAGACCCTTTGTTCTCTCAAGTATGCAAATTAATGGCACAGATTCAAAGTTCAAACAAAGTTGAACCTGTGCTGCTTAAAGAGTGTTTTTTTTCTCTCTCTCTTAGTGATTTTTACAAACATTGGCCATACTAAAAATTATTTTTGAAGAGAATTTTGTCTTTGATCCTATGCTTTATGGTACACCATGGCTTTGGAGACCCGCATCACTTCTGTTGCATGCATATATTTATCTCTGCAAGTGTCTATCTAGCTTTGCGATCAATTAGCGCTAGCTAAGTGTTCATGGTGTGAAAACGGCGATCATGAACACATTATGCGCATATCAGGCATTTTAAGGTTTCATAAATGAGTTTATAAAATATTGCACAGACATGCCCTATAGACATGCCCTATACTCTCCTTACGTGACAAGATAAAACTGTCACCCCTTCGTAAGTAAAACGCATCACAGCAGCTATCTCCAATGTGTTTTTTGCTGACTTCAGCTTCTGGGAAATTATCCCTGGAAGAAAGACCCCAATGAATGTTTCACAGCCCCAGTTATGGTTTGGAAAAACATTATTTAAAAATCAATGTTTTCCTGCCCAGTTACCTTAGGGCACCCCCACACACTCTGGTGGATCTCTTGTATTGCTTTTAGCTCCATGCTGTTGGAGACACACTTGAGCCCCTATAATAACTAGATGTCAATTCCACATCATCAATCACAGTAACTTTCTTTCGGCAATCTATTTCCGTGTTGATCTGGAATGTCATCCTCAGAGGGAAACTAATGTCCCCTGCTGACCCCATAAATAATTACTGCCCCTAAATATATTCTGCTTATCCTCTGAAGATGGATTAATTTTAAGGGCCATGCTGGTGTCCCTGGGCTTCTTAACACGTGACTCAGTGGAACTCACCCTTGATGGGAATCACTGGGTGTTCTGAACACCACTACTGACTGTTTGGGTTTTGCTAAACCCTGTATGTTAGGCCTGATGTTCACACTAGCGTGTGAAGAGGTTTTGCATGGACGTGCACCAGGTGAAACAGTAGGGTGGTTGGTGACAGAAAAACAGGCAAAGCATGTTCTCCCATCACATCATGGACGATTTGGACCAAAGCTACACATTGGGTGGTATCACATTCTTTTTGCAATGTCTCTGCACACAGAGTCGAGACATGGACACCCTGGTAGAGTCATGGGGGCCAGTACTTTGAAGGGGCCCTTGAATACAGGCACTCCCTGGGTCAAGAATGTTTGACTTACATCGCTTATACTTTTGAATGGACTAACGTAAAGTCTATCATATAAAAAAGCTTAGACTAAATAGAATGGTTCGTAATAACGACCTTACGCGTTTCAGCGGTTTGTCAGCTCGAGGTACAGTACAGAGTTAGAGAACGGATCTTGTTCGTAACCTGGGGACCGCCTGTACTGTATGTAGCATTACAGTATTTATAGGAAGGGGGGGTCAAGGTGATGTTCTAGAATTTTAGGCTATGGCCCAATTCTTCTATAGATTAGGCAAAAAAAAGAATCAATACTCTTGATAAAATCAATATTGTTCTGTCTTTAATGCCTCTAAATGCCCTCACCCCTGAGAATCACATCCATCCAAAAATCCTGGTGATTCATGACTTGGCAGGACAGACAGCATGTGTCATTTTACCTGACTTTTTAGCCTGGGGCTAAAGTCCATCCATCCATCCATCTTCCAACAACGAATCGGGGGCAGGCTTTGCTCGATCAGCAGACGGCAAGGCGGGGGGTACATCCTGTTTATATGCTCTACAAAAGTCTGCAACTCTGTACTGTTAAGAGCTGATTAAATTTAGATTTATTTGTAAGATATTTCAAGTTACTTTATATGTTGATACATCTAATACATATTAAAAATCAAACGAGATTTTTGAGAAGCTTCATGTTGGTGCAGCAGCACAGCACCATGCAGGTTCTATAGTAGGGAGGTGTCACCATGGAGCCCCGAGACCATAAACCAGCAGGCCTCAGCTCAGCCCCCACCTTCCCATCACTGTCCGGTGACGCCGTGGCTGCGGATGTCCTCCTGCAGGTCCACCGTATCGCTCACTGAAACCCACAGCACAGGAGACAGAGGGCAGCCGGCAGTTGATGGAACTGTGTGCTGCTTGTCCCTGTCAGCCCACAGTCTCACTGGGACCCACAGAAAACACAGGATTTCGATTCCAAAGCTTGGCTCATGACAGACTTCAAAGTAAACCTACAGCTTAAATCAATTCTTTCAATAGTCCTAGACCGGTCATTTTCCCTCCTATTTTCTTTCACTCATGTTATTGCAGGTATTTTAGCCTGGAATTATTATAAAGTTGATTTTGTTGTTACGTATCGTCCCCATTGCCTTCACCAGAATAAGCGTTTAGAAGATTGATGGCTAGATGCTATATATTGTATCTGATCTGCTAAAGTAATCTTCACTTGATCGATTTTATTAATTGGCCTCAAATGTCGCCCTTTCTCTGCTGCTTTGTGTTTTTACTCAGCGTCACATTAATATTCAGAGCAAAGCAGCAGAATCAAACGGCTGCTCTTTGTCAGAGTCCCAGCTTTTCATGCACCTTTGTTGTCCCAGTAGCAAACAAATGCATTTGTTTATTGTCACCAAGCCTAGACCCTGCACTCAATAAAAAAAAAAACACATGTACAAAAACACGCTGTCCTTCCACAGCACCTTCAAGTGATGATAATCAGGTCTGAGTACAGAAGCCTGTAGTACCAGTAGGGGTGACAGCCAATAGAATCAGGGTGGCAGCCCTGGAAAGGGATTCTGCCCATTCTGGAGTTTCACAGCCTCAAGTACGGTCAGCATCACGGGCGGCAACCAGATCCAGTCAAAACCGGGTTAATCCCCATCCTCAGCCTAGGGCAGTTTAAACCGGGAAGTGTGGGGGGTAATGAAAGCCTGGTACGGAACACTTTTCATGTTCTTAAAAAGGACAGACGTCCTGCCTGTGATCTGCGGTGTCACCCTTGTCACGTCTGCATGTTCGCGTCACTGAGGCTGTCTGAGTGTTGGTAACTGAAAGGGGAAGGAGGAAGTCACACCACAGGGACGTCACCTCCGCGCCTTCGAGTCGGCCTCAAGCCAAGCTGGGGATTAAGCTGGCAGGCCCGGCTATGTTAAAGTGCCAAGAGGCGAAGCCCATCCAGGGGCTGAATGCTCAGCAATGGAGTGCTGTTCTGTTTTCTAGAACAGTCTGCAGCACTTTGAAACAGGCACTCATTTTTTCTTTGAAACGGATTCACGCTTCCACTTCTTGCCTGTGATCGGTCCCAGGTGACAAATGTTCTGGCAAATTACAGGGACCAGATGTACATTTTTATTCCTATAACACCAAAAAATTTCAGGAAATCAATGCTGATTAACACCAGTATTGATCATTCCCTCATTAATTGCTGCTTTTGTAAATGTGCTTTTCTTGGGTTTTATTAGAAACCATTTTTTTTTCAAACTACTATTTTGGTTGCATACTTCATTTGAACGTATTCTGCTTTTTTAATGGATTGAAGTTCTAGTTTAATGGGCTTTATCCGGCTGCGAGCTGAATGCCGTAGATCCTCTGAATGCCTCTTAACGTGTGCCCCCTGTTTGAAAATAATACTGGCAACCAGACCTTCCTGAAATAAAATATTTAAAATAGCCAAATAACTTGCACGAACATGTTCTACTTTGTTAGCAGCCATATCAGCTGCAGTTCAGGCTAGATGATCCATTCGGAAGAGTAGAGGTGGAACCCCAATGCCCTGGTTAAATTTGCCCCCTGAAGCCCTATCAAATCTAGCCGCCTAACTGGTGAATTCTCTCATACCTTTCCCCAGCTTGGTCACTGTGCGGTGAGCGTACTAGTGCAGAATGACGGCTGTCACATCATCCAGGTGGGGGCTACACAGTGGTGGGGGTTGAAGTGGCCCCCAACTGGTTCTGTAAAGTGCTTTGGGTGTCTCAAAAAGTGCTATATAAGTGTAACATTCATTCATAGTTTAAATCCTGACAGTCACGAATTGCTAACCAAACACGAACCAATTTCCAAAAGTTTTACTTACACTAATAAACTCAAATCGTAAACAAACTTGTGCTCACAAACATGCTAATATGGGATTCCCTTGGCATTGCAAACATTTTGGTGACTTCTGCCCTTGACAAAAAGCATTGTTTTGAAAGCTCTACCCCTAGTCAAGAATCAATATAAATCTTGTCTCAAGCGATTTAGTGACTGCGCCATGTTATCTGCTTCTCCCACCGACCCACTGCACCTCCAGTCTTCAAAACAGCAAATAAAAGATTTAAAAAGTGCTTTACCTATGTTTAATTGTAGTTTCATCAGCTTAATCCCATTCCTGGCTTCGTATTGTAACTATTGTAAAAGTCCCCCTCCCCCACACTGGCCATCTATGCCAGCCAGGAGAGTGACCAGTACCATGATACCATGAAACAGTGCAGCTTAGAACATGTTGGGGCTTGTGATATGTCATTGAACTCGATATTTTTCAGGGCTTTCATTTCTTTCCATTTTATGGAGCTCTAGGTTATTGCATGGCTGAGAGGTCTATTATAAAGCAGGGTCAGTAGACCTCATGTTACTGTTCTTCAGTATACCAAAGAGTTACATCCTGAATGCTGTGAATCTCGTGTATATGTAGTACTGAAATCTACAAGTGAAAACTGATGACATCATGTAGACCATATTTACGGGGTATTTTTTCTGTTTTTGGTCAGTTTAGCTTGCTAGACTAAAGCTCTATGACAAATATTGACCTTTGAACCTTTGCAGAGATAGAGATGCTGAAATCAGCAATACTTTGTGCAGTGAGTGTTATGTTATTAATGTAAAATAGTTGTAAACTTGTGTATTACTATAATTAAATTAGTTTCTGCTGGATTTTTTTAGAGTCCACTGTTTAAAATGAATTGTTTAAGTCCGGAAAGAAGGAAAGGACTTAAATATTTATTGAGGCATCAGTCTGCGGGTCCCCATGCAGGTGCTTATGTCACATAAAGCGATTCCTCGAACCTGATGAACATGAGAACATTAAAGAGCATTTCCATACCCATGAGCTGAACAAAAGAAAAGCATGTCTGTTTGTGTCTCTGAATGAGATGCGGAGAGGCAATTCTATGTCTTTCTGTCCCTGTCACCATCATGCTACACCCACCAATGGGTAATATGGTGCTAAACATCCATCCATCCATCCATCCATCCATTTATCCATCTATCAATTATCTATCTTCCAATTGAATATCCTGTTAAGGGTTGATGAGCTGCATAGAGCCAAGCAGGATAGGGTACAAGACTGAGATACATCGGTTACAATTAACATGTAATGTGACTGTTATTCCTATTTTCATTTTTAAAAAGACATGTACGTAAATGAAAAGGCTGTAAAATGTCATCAAATGAGTAAAATCTAACCTGAATTAACTTACGTGCAATATTTCAACATTTCTGTTTTTCCAGCATTTAAAGCAGACATGATGATGGATAACATACAACAGACTTGGCACCCGAGGGGGGGGGGGGGGGGGGGGGGGGGGGGGGGGGGGGG
>JAODKF010000022.1:17012914-17024061 GCA_026779585.1 Mormyrus proboscirostris | reverse complement strand
TCCCATACTGGGTGTATGTCAGCTTTCTAAGGTAAAGTTTAGGAAAACGGATGGATGGATGGATGGATGGATGGATGAATCTTCATACCTAAGTAACACAGCCCTCCACTATTGAACAAAGAAAAAAAATCATTAAAATTATGCAGAAAATTCTGAGGCTAGGTGGGTAAGATGGGTTGGATTTTAAATTTGTGATTTTATCAAAGAAAATAGCACATACTTATTGAAGATGTTCTCAGGTCAGAGCAGCACATTTCAGAGGTCACCACTGAGTGTTCAGTCAGCCACTGCAAACTGGATATGCTTATTATCTAACTCTTTGCTAAGCTTGTGACGGAATGTGACGGAATAGGCTGATCATACATTCGGGGATTATTAATTCGAACAGGGTAGCTGCTTTTTCTGTGAAATATTTATTGTCACTGTCTATAATTTGACCATTTACATACAGTAGTATTTCAAGATAGCCAGGGATTAAGTGAAACCCAGCACAGAAGAGTGACACATTCCCGGAATCCACTAAGAGATTACCAGCCTCCTTCTGTCATTGCCTGCATTGTGAGGGCTGTATGGTCACCTGACCAGGTGTCTGCCCTCGGCCGCTCTTTCAGAACAACTTCTTTAAACTGCCTTTGGACATCTCCGGTCATGGCCGCACGCGGACAGTGATTAAAGGAAGCGGACTCACGAAGAAAAGGTTAATTCATGGAACGGAATTCCTGTTAACAAGGGGACTGGTGTCAAACACTTACGTAGGCTTGTACAAATGGTGGCATCAAAAAGTAAAAGGTGCCCCATACAGAAGTGTCCACTGGCCAAATAAAAACAGAAATAATAATATTAAAAATAATGTTTGCACTGGTTCTTATGTGTGCCTCTCTTTCTGTAGGCGGGTACCTGTCCACACCATTCCACCTGCTGATTTGTACTCATTACCAGCGAGCGCTTGGTGGGATTCACACCCCCAACCATGAATGAGGTTCTCTCTACTCCACCCCCCCCCCCACCCTGCTCATCCCAAGGCCAACTGAACATTTATCTTTGTTACAGTATTTCTTCTTTCCTCTGGCTCAGAAAACTAAGATGAAAGACTTTGTCTGCATTGCGTGAAGTGGGACTGGGCTCTGGGGTCCTCTCTACCCCCCCACCCCCCTCATCTCTGCAGACAAACAAATCACGGCCCGCATTGCATGCAAAACAGCAGCGGGTGGGCCTCCTGTATTGGGCGAGGCCTTCTGTCGTGGGAGGGGCCTAACACAGTGGGCGGAGTCTTGTTAACCCACATGATGATGACAGGCCACTTTTTAAAACATAAAATCAATGCATACATGCGTGGATTAAAGGCATGGATGACTGTAAGTATCGTGGGTCACTCACTCCCCCTGTTTTTCCATCAAAGAGGAATTAGGACCACAGTAAATTGCTTCATCAATCAAGTCTCCGAAGTCCATAACCTAGATTTTGAAACAAGGGTGGAGAAGCTGGAAGATGCATTCAAAAAATTGCAGGATGTCGTTCTTCAGCCTGGCTGTTATCAGGACACCATCCCTTCAGAGATATTACAGCGATTTACCCATTATATCCTGAGGTGGCTGAAAGGGGTCGCTACCCCATCTGACTCCTGGATGTCCATCAGTAGCATCTACACAGATGCCCCTGAGATAGCCTGGATCAGTTCCTACGCCCGGCCTTTAGACTCTACAGAGAGTCACTCTATGGTAACTAACTGTCTGAATGGGCAGCAGCCACTTAGGCACATCCACAGAACATTCATTCATTTACTGTGCGATGCCCACTGTGCAGTATTGTTTTTTTTGAGCCTTTGCTATAGAATTCTGTCCAGGGCTTCCTCTCACATTCCTTACACTGTTACTGTTTACTGTGGTCTATTATTTACTGTTACTGTCTGTTCATGTCCAAATGTATTTTATTGTCTACATGTGAGTACTCAGCAACCATAAATCTGCAATCTGCTTTGGTATCTATCTATCTATCTATCTATCTATCTATCTAGCTGTTCCCTCTGGCCCTTTCACAGCTCTCCATCCTGACCTTATCATGTTAAATGTTACTTACAGGCTTCTCATAGCCTCTCATTTTGCCTAAAATCATCTCCATAGTTATTTCTGTGAATTTTGTGATTGGCTAGGACATAATTCAGGCATGCTGCAGAAATATCATAGTAAGTATAATCAGATTTCTTTATCCTGTCACTCTGTCCAGGATGAATTGGAAGATGGATAGATGGATGTTTCCTTAATGTCTTACAGCTCTGTGTTGCAAATCCATCCTGATCTTACCATTACATCGTCACCCCTTTCATCATCACATGTGGGCAGCCGGTGCTCCTTCAATCTGCAAAACCCCGTTACACCCCATGCCAGCTTACTTATACAAGCACAGGGGTCTGGAGTTCATCAAAAGCTTTTTGAGAAGGTGAAGAGGTCAGACTGCTTATTTATATAAACTAAATATGAAGATAAGAAAGTTATAAAATCATTTTCGAGTCCTTTCATTTCTTTAAATTTAAGTCCCTTTAATTGCCCTGGATAACTGCTTGGTAAAATAAATATGAAACCAATGTGCCGATATTTGTTTTGTTAAGTAACAAACAAGTATGAAATGGATCACTTTCATAAACCAAATTGAAGTCCTTGCTCCTCATATGGAGATTTCAACCACGAGGGCAGGATTCCGATTGGGTTAAATTCACTCTTTGATCTCGAGCGACATGGCATTTCTGTTAATGTGTAGAAGGAGCTGTCCATAATGTGTCACTGGCTTGTCTGTTCCATCCAGACATAAGCACGTTAATAAATAATTCCCCACAAGTCGTATTTTTTGTGTGTCACAATTAAATGCAGTTGTTAGGAATGATGGTAAAGCGGTATGCATATTAAATCATTTCTGATCATACTATTTAACATACCTCACCATGTATGATATAATCATGAATGTCTTAAATAGAACAATGTTTAATATAGTATAACATAAATTTTTCCCCTGACTTTGGGGGCTTCTATAGTTTAGTCTCTACGATTTCTTGCTGCTATTTGCAAACATAGAAAATATGACAGGAAGCTGTCGACATAATAAGCAACTGATTCCTCCTAGGAACCCTATTTGTCATAAAAATGGAAATTGTTTTCTGCATTACTATTCAGGCAAGCACCGCCGGGACATTCTGTGCTAATTACAGGTGTAAAATCAAAGCAGCGACGTTGATATGACCGGTGAATGAATTCTTATTGAACAGTCGCTGATGCCACGAATAGAATTAAATACCAGCATTTACTGGCAATGTGACTGCACTCTTTAGGGAAGTGTGTCGTCTGTCGAATGCAGTTGTGATTTTGTACTCTAGGGCATCAATTACTGTGTTTATGGGCAACGTTGAAAGAGGCATTTATCAGGGTATCTTTGTTCTAATTTACATACAGGTAACAAAAGTGAAATGCAGGTTATTGCTAGGAAATGTCAGTGAGTAATAGCAAATAGCAGCTTCTCAAGCACTGAGGTATGTGGCTTAATCAAAGCCCTGTCACTCTCCTCAGAAGTACAGTTCTGTAAACATTTGGCCTCATTACAGATGCCTGTGAATCTTGGCTTGCTGAGATAAGTAAATTACATATGTGACTGTGACTTAATTTTGGGAAATATTTTTATTTATCAAAAATGTTGATGCTGAATGGCAAATTAAATGTGGGCATAATATAGCTGAAATATTACATTACCTTGTGACTGAGTAGATTATTGTATCCAAGTGGCTCACGTAATTAATATTGTAGCACTTTTCCCCAATTATGCAGCTGGATAATCGCTGCAAAATGAAATCTACTGAGCGGTAGCTACCATTCTCATTACTTAAATCAGTTTAGCGCTGTGGATCCAGAAACTGATAGACAAGAAGCCCAAAGCTAGTGTGTCTCTTGTGGCTGTTGGTTGATGAGGTCATTGGGCCACCAAGGAACCAGCCTGCTTCATTTGTGAAGTGTGAAAGCTCAGTCAGTCCCACCTAAAGAAGCTATTCTTGTTTATATCGCATGTCGAGTGTGTCATACAGCAGTATGGTTTATGATGCATTATTCAGCTTGAGTACTGCAAAATGCACCTATACCTTCTTCTAAATGATGCAAGTTGTTGTAGACTTAAATTTTCTTTTGGGCCATTCCTTTCCAATGTATTACATAACTCTGTGGACTGAATAACTGAAAACCTTGTGTGTTTGAGTTTTGAGAACACAACAGGAATCCTCTTTGGAATTATGCGGTACATTAAAGTTTGCAAACCCGCCAACTCTTTATAGATCACAGGCACAAATACTGTCCTGGGGCAATTTGTGCCACAGCGCTCAGACCAAAAAAGGGATTTGAAGGAGATTGACCTGTTAAACATCGGTCTCTCGTCACAAATTGTCTGGTGGATTGGGTTTTAAAGGAATGAAAGAGATCAACATGAGACTGACCTGAACGCAAGGGAGGGATTTAGCGATCTCAACTCTGAGCCGATCTCCCCACGTCCTGTGGTCATCTGACCACAAGGAGCAGCATTTTTTTCTTACTGTGCTTATGCCCCAGATCTCAGGAAGGAGGCCCCTCTTTCTCACCACTTTGACTTTCCTGCATATGGCTTCATAAGAGCAATCAGGAGTACTCAAAAAAGCACACGCACTACCATAGTCTGAACTTCCGTTTTTGGCTGGAAATGACTGCAATAAGTGTCCACAGAAGCTTTCCAAGGGTCTCTTTTTCACACATAGGAACACCAGAGCCGCCTTCCATAATCTTTACTCCTGTAAGTCTCACAGTGTCCAATCTGAAGCTCCTCTCTGTTGACTCAAAGGTAACCCTGAATCTGCAGTTAAATCCCAGCTCTTATGTAATAGCTTTTCCTTCCAGGGCTTATCAACCAAGCAAGAATAAGGCCCCAGTATCAGTTTCAACCACTCAATTTTTGACAACTGTAAGAAATATTAGGCAATAAAAACCGGCCAAATCATTATATATCCAACCGGCACCCCATCCAGGGAGCACGCCAACCTTGTGCCAGCAATTTCAGGGTGTTCCAAAAAAAAAAATATGGAATGTAGATGGAAATGTAGTTCATGAGGACTTCTTGGGGAGTGTTAGCAGCAAGGAGTCCTCGCATTCGCACTTTGGCTCTGTTCTCTGCTGCTCCAAACAGCGATGACGGAAGATCCAATTAAGTCAATCCGACATGTTCACTTCCTGTTCATTTACACTTAAGCAACCCGGAAAGTTATTTTTAATGTTTTAGGGGCTGTATGTCACAGCGGGAAAATCGAAACAGTCCGTGTCAAGCACGGCAGCAGCGGTCTCCTTAACGATAAAGGCCTTCTTGACTGTAGAAGTTTTGCATTCAGCAGTAACGGATAACATCCCGTCTGCTCTGTCGATATTGTGAGTCAATAGTTTGTCCTGACATGCATTTTCTATTTTTTTTAAAGATTTTCTCAGCAGCGCACTAATATGCAATCGTTTGCGGAGTGTTGCTTGATTTCTCATGCCTTTGATTGCATGTATTACGATACGCTAGTGAGATCCTAAATAACCTGCCTATTGCCACACAAGTCGTGGCAGCATGAATATGTAATGTGTCATTCACCTGAACTTGCTCATACCTATAACACGTAACTTTGTGACTTAATCATAAACAAAGGTCGACCTTTATTTGGAGGTCGTCCTCTTTATCGACACTCGCTCATTAACGGAAATTCAGCCCCTCTGGCCACCTGGCGTTTAATGCACGTGCTATGCAGTTAATGATTCAAACCTTCTTCATCTCATTTACCAGGGAATGCTGACCAGCTCTGGATTGGGGGTCTTTTAGGTCAGCTGCCTGAGACTGGCATTCTACAGGAAAGCAGGCGCACACATCCTTTATCAAACATCTACTATCGCTTTGATAATTGGGTGCATCATTTTCCTATCTACTTTTCTTCCGAAAGCAGATAAATACCAATGCAATTTCGGCCTCTATTTGTTTGACCATAGTTTTTTCAACGAGATGTAGAGTATACTATAAGCTGCACAGATAATGAGCTGTTTTTACACATTTTGAACAATTAAGCTAGGGTAATTGGATGTAATGAAAGGACTTTAATGTTTGAGTTGGATGACCCTGCCTGAACCTTGCTGTGGTTTCTTACTCTCAGGGTTGCTGCGAAGCGACAGAGCTACCAGACAGAGGACACCACTGATCTTGAGAACTGTTCCAAAAGACACGCTAGTTTCTTCCCCTCTTTGTTTTATTTTGTTTTTATTGCAGGACCTGACTGTTCGATCCACTGGTCCAAGTCTCTCTAGGGCTTATGGTTAATCAATGTGTTAACAAACTGCCCACAATTAACTGTATTTCGAGCTGAGAGGCACAGTGATCATAAACTCATTCATACATCAAGGTATCCATGTCCAGGAGATGTGAAAATCATCTACTGTGTGATTCACGTGACAAATTGTTTGAAGATTTTTTGCAGCTCAAATAGTGTCTTACCCTTTATAAACAAACAAACATGCTTTATTTGCTATTTGCACAAGTACAGGTGCATTGGAATGCTTTTCTTTTTCTGACCCCATCTCGCTCTCCATCACTTAGGGGTCACAGCACAGGGTCAGCCAGCATGCAGAGCCCCTGGAGCTGGGGGTTAAGGGCCCCGCTCAAGGGCCCACGGACATGTGACAGGTCTGCTGAGGCCGGGGCCTAAAACCGATCTTCCGATCATAGACACAGAGACTTAGCCTGCTAATATGGCGACATTGGTCAACCGTGACTCCGTAGCCCTCCCTGTCTCCCTGGCCCCTCATAGAGCTTCATCTCCCTCTCAATCTTTCCATCTTATATGAGGTTCTCTGCTTCATGATCATCTCCTTCTCCATCCATCCATCCATCCATCCATCCAACAGTTAATCACCAATTCAGACCGGCTTATTTTCATGTAATAAAAGGAGGGACTCTGCGTGTTGGAACAGTGGTCCCATACTTGGACCACAGCGATTTGCAGTTAGAGTACAGCGGCCCCTGCTGTCACGATCAGCACAATGGCCGCAAGGCTGTTCTTCTGTAGCAGAGGACTCCTGCCCGGCCAGGTGCGTCTCCCGCTGCCCCCTACCTGTTCGCCAGTGACCCCTGCGGGTTCTCGCTCCTTCCTCCCGTTGAGCTCTCTGCTCACATGAAAGCAGACGGCCCCCACAGCCCAGGCACCCTGCCAGGAGCTATTGAACCGTTCAGCCATCGAGTGGCAGGAGAGCTCTGGACTAAAGATTTGTTTCAAGTCACCGCTACTTTCTATGTAATTAGTGTGTTCAGCCTTTTTTTTCCTTCTGCCATTCACGAATCACACCTGTCTCTTTCTCTGGCTCAGTTCTGCACCTGTCTTAGCTGCAACCTCACTGTGTGCCCTCACCCACCCCCCACCCCCCATGTGAGAAGCTCCCCAAATCCTTGGGGCTCAAAGTTCTGGAGATTTCTGGTGGCTCTGAAACGTACACAGATTTGGTCCATTCTAACAAACTCCTCCTATATCTGCCCAGTTCCTTTAAAACTTGTTTCTGACAGTCCAGCATCGGTGCTCCGTACCCTTCAGCTAGATGCCTCGCCTCTCTGGGCTCCTGCCATCCGTCCAGATGGAGGCTGGCGCTTCCTGGTGCTCAGCTGGGCTGTTGTAAAGCAAAGCCAGTAACAGTTCACCCTTAAAATCTCTAAACAGTGTTTATAGGTTACCTATGGTTTCTTCTTTGTGTTTTATACGCACTACAATGCATCATTTATATATGCATAAATAGACTTTGCAGCCAGCCTGTAGGAACCTTTATATAGTTATATCTTGTCGATGAGATTAAGATAAACTTGCAATGGTAATGTACTGTACACAACATTCTTGCATTTATATCTTATTCAGGAAAGTAGCTTGTTTACCTGTTTTCACTATGGTGGTATTGTATTTTCCACACAATTAGCCACAGAGAGAGAATAAAAATTTACCCTAAATGTTTTTTATGTTTTGTTTTTTATTATTATTATCATTAAAGATCAAATGAAAAAATATCCAAAAGAGGTTAAGGAGAATAAAGCTCAGTGAGTTTAGGGATCTGCGTCTGGAAGGTTGTGGGTTCAAGTCCCATGACCTGCGCAACAGCCATATTTTACCTCAACCTCATACACTAACGGCATTTTTCAGACTTAACCGCATGTCTTTGGACTGCAGGAGGAAACCATATTCCCCAAAGGAAACCCAAACCGTGTGGGCTGAACATGCAATCTCTACACACACGCTGCGTTTCCTACCCTTGAGGTGTGAGGCAGCGGCCCGCCCCGCGTGTCCTGCCATGCAAATAATATATATGAATTATTAAAGACTGCAGAATAAAACATTTCCTCTTTTCCACAATTCTGGTGGCAGTTTCAGCTTTTTCACGCTCTGTGAGAATTTGGCTATACTTGGATGTTTTAAGATACCTGATAAACAGCTGGAATCCCACTCCTGCTTATGGATGAGCCCTTTCACTGGGTACGAGCTGAGATGTACATTTTCCAAAACCTATAAATCAGATTATTCCAGCATAATAAATGTGCGGTTAAAAGCCAGATGTTAAATCTTCTGGGAAGCAGCTCTGTAGCTGTGTGTGTGTTTAGCATGTAGCAGATATTAGCGTGACAGAGGTCACACCAGGTACCGCAGCTTCGGGCCCCTGTGACTCATTGAAGAGGAAACAGGATGTTCAAATGATCATTCTGTCCCCTTTTTTCAATGTGTAGCAATCCGTGAAAGTGCTGTTTGTTTGGTTTGCTTTGTGTCCCTACGCCCCCTCAATCCCCGACACTAAGCAGATTGTCTAAAATGGATGTGCAATTAATTATACAGAATTGCAATTTATAGAACTTGTCTTGTTTGAATTTTACAATGTAATTTTTAATTTGGTGAAGAAAGCAACAGCACTGAGGGCAGATTAATTGTGGTTCAATGTTGACGATTTGGTGTTTCTTTTTCCCTTAAAACTATGTAAATTTCAACATATACGATTACACCATAGCAAAGTGCTGCGGACTAATTATCTCAGGGTACTGGAGTCTGTCAGGCCAGTGAGGCATACGCCTCCTTGTGGCTGAGTCAGGACACAAACGATCACAGTTTAACGAGCCAATACGAATGGCACAGCCAATTAAACTGCCCCTCAGCTTCATGCAGTATTCATCTAACAATTAAGCCACTGTGAAGGAGTTAATATTTCATGTCCCGGTATATCACTATCCGTCCATCCAATCCCTTCACTTGGAGAGCAGCCTGGCAGCCTTGGGGTAATGCGACGTTGGCATGATGCCCCCAGTGCCTGGTCTGATGTCCCGCGATCGATGGCATGTGCATCAGTATACTCATCCCATACTGTATGTTTACTTAAAGGCAAAAGCGTGACACTCCATCTATCAGGCCTGTGGAGGGGGAGGAGGAAAATGGATTATTTGTTCAATAAAAACGTCTTGAGTTTGGCTGGCCCACTTACACTAGAGATTAGAGGCAGTGATCCCAGTCAAGGTGGGGGCAGAATAGTAGAAAGACGTGAATAGGGCACATGTCGAATAACCTGGACCGATGCCCCCTACAGGTCACTGGGTGAACCTCCAACCTCGGTGATTGTTACCCGTGCCATGCTGTTAGCTGACGGTCCACATGAAAAACAGATCACTCACACAATACCAAATCTTGTCCATCCTCTAATCAATGCATCTCCTCTGCTTCTATGCTCAACCCATAATGAGCCATCATTAATTTCCAGCAAAGAGCTGCCCATAACTATCATAATAATTAAGGCCTCCATCGGTGTAATTTTGCGTAATGAGGTGGGTGGCGGCCAATGGGAGATGACAGACGCCACGTTACCTCCCCATGATTCACCTGTGATGATTCTTTTGTTCACCTGACATCTGGAACTTGAGAATTCCAGTTCATTCATTGATATATTTGAAGATACCTTAAAAATATTTATACATGGCTATTTTATAAAAGTATTACACTAAAAGTGAAATGATTATAGTTACGCAGTTGATGTACAAGTGCGCTGTGGCCAGTCTTGCATCACGCTAAAGGTTCCCAAGTGCGTGTCCTGCTTGCACCTGAGGCAGACAGTAGCAGCCCCCATTTGTAGAAAAACTCACCAGTGAGGTCCTCCGGTATGCCGGCGCAATGTTTATTTTCGCTGCCATACGTTCCGGAGTCCTGTCTGAACAACAAAGAGCCCCAGAGCTCACGGCGATAGGGGGGGATGGGAGCTGGAAGAGATGCAGCACCAGAGGAGTATTGACAGATGGGTTTATGTTAGGCTGCCGCTGTCCATGGTACTGAATGGCTGCGTCTGTCCTGGGGCTTAGGCAGCACACAATGAAACAACGCAAGGAAAGCAGCCCTGGTCGTTATTATCCTCCAAAGGCTTAGCACAGTCCGACTTTAGTAGAAGAAGATTTTTTTTTATCTTTTTTTTATCTTTAGTAGAATAAGACTTTTTTTAAATGAATGTTTTATGGTCTCTTTGGATGTAGTCATTGTGGTATGCTGCGTGAGAACGGTACCATAACGTACAAACAGAGCGTGCAGAAATAACAAAGTAATGGACATTTTTGGTGGCTTATACTACAAACAATAAGGTAAAAACAGACATATTTTAACATCTTATTTTAGCAAATGCATAATTTAAAAGGGAATGACACATTTTTGTTCATAGTTTTGCAAATAAGACAACTAACTGTTGATAACTATTGGAAACATCAATGATCATGCACTGTTACTTGTGGCCTGTGGTGAGAAGGATGAAGCTCCGTGTGATATGGGGCAGAGAAACAGGGGCCAGCAGGAATTATATGAAGGAACAGGACTGCGCAGGAACACAGCAGCAGCGAAAGACCTCAGCTGGCGGAATAAAAACACAATGAAAAGCAAATGTGGGTGAGGACAGGACACCATCTACATGCTGTGTAACTCTGGCAGCTGTGGCGGCATCGCGGTCTGGGTCGCAAGGCAGCAAGCAGAACACAGCAGGGAACAGGCGAGATTAATCAACACCCAAAGTCCTGGTGCCCTTAGTAATTGTCTCGAGACTGGCAGAGGCCATGCCCCCCCCCCCCCCCCCGCAGGCCAC
>JAODKF010000022.1:16992463-17007980 GCA_026779585.1 Mormyrus proboscirostris | reverse complement strand
ATATATCGAATTAAATAACAAATAAATGAATAATTCCATGGAAACGTGGAAACTACGTCCCTATCCAACTGTCTTCATTAGGTCATGAATAATGACATTAATTTTGAGTTTACTGCTGATGAAAATACTGAAATATCAATGGCCAAATGCATTAAATATGTCTTAGCCTGAGCAATATACAAGTAATACTCTGCTGTTGGTGTGCCCCCTAATGGCAAAGTCGATATATGTAGCTTTTAAATGCACTTTTAAATTTAGTTGCTGTGGAAACAACAATGACAATAAAGCATCTGAATCTGAATCTGAATGATTCAGGGGATTTTGGGAAAGAGGGTCCAGGTTTTGTGACGTGTGACGTGTGAGGGAGAGAAGGGCAGAGAACAACATCATCAAAACAGGGACAAACCAACACAGCAACAAGTTAGCGTGTGCGTACCATGTAATAGCATATATAATTCATAGCAATGCATCATAATATAACAATAGGCAGGCACATACTGTAAAACAACATGTGTAATGGGTCATGACAAGTACATTAAATGTTTATCCCCCTGAAAAATGTTCCGTATATGTAAAAGCAATGTTTCCCAATCCGGTCCACGGGGACCTGCAGACAGTTCAAGTGTTTTTTTCCCTCCCAGCAGCCAGTAGGGAGCAAAAATGTGGATTGTTTGGCAGGGAGCTCAGAGGGAGCAAAAAGGTGGATCCCCGAGAACCGGGTTAAGAAACATTGCGCTAAAGCATAAAGCTAGTTTAACGCTTGCTCATTATATCACCATTCCCTTGCATTAATAGACCTAAACACAGGGCTTCCACCTGGGCACTCACGGCTCTGAATGGGGAGGCGGTGAAAACAGGCTCTGACAAGCAGCAGGACATTCCTCCCTCTTATTTTAATGCTAATTAATCCATGCTCCTCTGTCGGAGGGAACAGTTGGATTTTCACATAATGAATGCTGCCACTGTCCCTCTCACATCATGCATGCACACACACGCCAACCTCAGACATTCTCCCTGAACACCTTCAGCCCTGCCGTGTCAAACTCAGTGCTGCGTAACAGCCCAGCCGTAACAAACACTGCCTTCCCAGGCACGGTGCGGCGAGCCGTCATATATTCTGATGTCACTAATACACCTCCAGCTACTAGGTTAGTTTGGTGACTGATCAATGTGATTAATGCTACATCTTGTTAGACATTGCCTCTGTGTTTTGTAGTCATAATTTAAGCATTTAATCTGGCTCAGTAAGACGTGAAATTACGTCAACGCATTTTGAATAATGTTCCTGGCCTTTTTTTTAATACCTCAGAAATTCCTTTGAAAATATGCAGCAGGTGAGATAAGATATCGACGGCACCCCTGATTGAACAGCCTGGGCCGCTCCACTCATCCCTCACAGCATTTATATCACTTGCTAGTAGCCTCAGCCCAGGTCCCTTGAGGGGATTTAACTTGAGCTTCTTGCAGCCACTTTATCAATAGGTAAAGGAGCCGAAGCTGGACTCAGCAGCTCAAAAAGCCCATTTTCTGGCACTAAAGTGAATGTTCCAGAACAACTCTGTGCTCCACTCCATACGCTCAACTGCTGACGTTCTCTGGCACGTATGCGGGAAGCACAACAATGCGCGCCTCCCACGCAGCTCAGGACGCTAGTCCGTCACAGGGCACACACTCGGGGCGATTTGGAAACACATATTCACCAGATTGACTGCGTTTTCTTGGACAGGAACCGGGAGCCACCAAGGAAAACGTCACACACACAAAAAGAACGTGCAGCTGGGGGGGGAGATTGATTCCACAACCTCGAAAGATGACGATTTCAGTGCAACCCGCTGAGCCACAAGGCCTCCCAAGCCGGCACTGATATTTAATTATGATTACCCCCCCATTACCCCCCAATGTGTTCTAGCAACTCATAAAATACACTTTGAAGTGAAAGAAATAGATGTAGAAATAATGTTCGAAACACACAGACCTTCGGTTGCAGTGAGGGACCTTAACCCCCTATCTACCCTCACATTACTATATAAATACTGTACTATACCATGCTGGTCTGGGAAATATGCTAACCTTATAAACATTACAACAAAGCCAAGGACCTGAAGTCTTGATTAATATGATTATGTGCTAGAGCAGCAGTCTATGGCTTCATTTGCTTTCAAATGACAACATTGGCTCAAATCTTGCTGTCACCTGTGTCCTGGATTGTATAACACACACAAATGCACCCTCAGTTCCTGACATTATGAGACCGACAGCGAAAAGAGGTTGACATAAAATGTAAACAACTATTCATTCGAAGTAATGTACAAATCAATGTGATCTGTGATGTCCTTTATTTTTCCTCAGTGCTAACATTGAAAAGAAAATTTATATATATTTGATTGCTGCAGTTTTCTATTTGATCTACTTAGATCACTTATGACAAGGACATGAATTTGGCCTCCAATCCAGCAGGCAGTGTTCTTAAACATCGAGGTACAGCGGTGCTAGGTCTCCGTTCTTTGAGTCGTCGCACTGTGAGCTGTATGGGGACCGAAATTTCCACGCACACACTCGTAAGAATAGCAAGCTTATACTGAAGGATAACTAATGAACATAGATTAACAAATAAGAGGAAATGTAAGCATGGACCAAAAAAACAGAACCTGTGCAAACTAGGCACCCAAACTGTTTCCCTAAGACTCCATCCACCTTCCCCAAGTGTGCCCTATCATTTTCAATCAGGTACCATTCAAAAGAACCCTCAGTCGCCCCAGCTGCAGACTATAGCGGAATAAAACAAGTCTGCTTAAATAAACCTCACTTACTGGGTCATCCGTGGTGAGTTTTGGAGGGCTTTGAGCACTCAAGCAGAACCAGGGATTTTGAACAAATCAGAGACTGCTTTTTTTTTGGGAGGGGGGAGAGATAGGAGGAACGGGACAAAAAAAGACTAAGCAGACATTTAAACACCGCTGTTTCCATGGAGATGCTAAAAGAAAAAAAAAACATTTGCACATGGGTCTGGCTTAAAGATGAAGGACTTCTGCCAGTAATACGTAACGGCAGCAGTGTGGGACCAGGTGGAACTAATCAGCACATATAAGTCTCATGACTCACCCACTCAAGATGGACATCCTGCCTGCCGTCAGGTGTCCAGGAAATACAAACCAGCAAATACACTGGAAAATCACAATTTTACATTCCTAAAAGGCGACACAGATAGCCATCAAAACCTAGGCATTTCCATGTATTACTACACTGAAAGTAATTTAATGATGTTATTCCCATTACGAATCAATAATCAATGAATCATTCTAGGTGCATTGTTGAGTTACAAAACCCATTGGACGATGTGTCTTATTGATTTTCCTGCATCACAATAAGAGTCTGTCAGAAACTGTCATTAAACTCTTGCAAGTGTGTGTGTGTGTGTGTGTGTGTGTGCAGTAAGATGACACCTTCCCTGAGACACATGGTGCCCTTAGCTAATCCCCAAGAATAGAGAACCACTTCCTCCATTATCGTTTACCAAGTACCAGTTAAAGTAATTCCTCCTGCATGGCCTTTGAAAGGCGTGAAAACTTATTTTCATCTCATTCGCCACCACGAAAAAAATAAACTCCAGCTTTGACGTACTAGAAAGGTTTTTTGTTCTTTTATTCATCTGGGTAACTCCATCCATCCATCCATCCATCCATCCTTCCATCCATATGCCCAACCATCCACTAATCCATCTATCCATCGTCTAAATGCTTATTTTGGTTTGGAAGCCAGTCTAGTTCAGCATGTCACACAGACAATTTGAATTTTACATTTTAAAATTAATATTCATCAGTCATGAAATGTTTTAATTTGAAAAATTAAGTATAAAACCAAAAAGTATGAAAAAGTATAAAATTATTTGTGATAATAAACATCCAAGTAAATCCAAACAGTACTACACTGAATAGAAGCCGGTGTCTCATCCAATCCGGCGTCTGGATATTGACTGCATCAGATGAGGCTCCCCAGTGCAGCTTCCTCAGCTGACTGCTGCCCCCCCACACACAGAAACACAAACACACATAGATTCCCACCTCAAAGCATTTTGCATAATAAGGCTGTACCCTAGTGATAATAATTTTTTATTTTTTGAATAGCACATGGCTTTTCATGGATACACAATCCAAGGAAGATATATAAATTGCCACAGGCTTTAGAAAAAACAAATGAACACAGAGTGGTCCTAAGGGGTCAATCTACATTTTCAATGACTAAACATGGAGTAATTATTGACACTTGTTGCCAGTCAGATAGCATGACCTCGTAATATTAGGTTTCGCAGAAGAGATAAATAGATTCAGGGTGGCATATTTCCATGACACCTGCACTCATATCCATGCGTAAAACAAACCAAATTGCCTGCAGGGCTCCGGTGTACTTGATTTGGTGTGATTTCCCAGCTGAACCCAGAAAACCCACCTCCCACATACAACAGGGGCACTATTAGCTATATAAATGGCCGCTGTGTGCAGTTGTATTCACATGCAAACAATCAGATGTGTCATCAGATATCTTCAGACCCCGGATTACAAGGGTGCCTTGTAAAATGTGCCCCCTCAGGTGGAAGCCAATCACTCCATGGCTGCTTCCGATTTCTGCACACCGCTAGTTATTCAGTTCTGGCCCCAACTCTGAATTACCTCCAAGCCAACTGATTGACTACAACATATGTTTCACTTTCAAATTCCCATCCCCGGGTACCGGATAAGGGCGGCTGCGATGGGTTGGCGCCCTGTCCTGGGTTACTGACTGCTGCGTGCCAGTAGCTTCCTGGATCTGGATATGCATGACACTGAAGGTGATCGGATGGATGGATGGATGGATGGATGGATGGATGGATGGATAAGAACAGAAGGTAAATGACATGACTGATTTAAACTGGGAACAAAATTAGGAAAATCAGGGACAATTATTGAACAGGGTCCATTGTTCGATACAATAGTCTTCCTGCATAACTTAGATTTGCCCCCAACACCACTGATGTTTAGCAGACTAGTGCAACTTTACATTGAAAGGAATAACCATTTTTTCCTATTGTGTGATTTTTTTTTACATTTTATAAAAATGACAAAAACTCATTGTCCCTGGACTGTCCTATTATTGTCAAAGCTGTGTAATACCAGTAATTCTTTTAGTGTCGTGTTGGTTTTTAATATGTGAGATTTGATTATGAAAATCCCCATGCTTCTGAAAAAGAAAGATTCATTTTATTTTTGACAGAATGACAGAGGCGTGTGCCCCCCTTTTGAAACTCAGATTCTGTATTTATTTAGTTTTTAACTGTCAAGCTTTTCCATTTCCCTCATGGCGACAGAAGCAAATGCTGGATGCTGGAAGTGAGGGCCATGAAAGGGAAGCTATTCCGGCATCCCAGTCTCTGGATGCGAGTCGGGTGACTGCACCAGAGTCAGGTGGGTCACGCAGTCATGTTTGTTTACAATGATGCACAAAATTAGAAAAGGAAATATGAAGAAGGCTGGCAACTCCCTTAATGGCTTCCGTGGACTGGGAAAAGAATCTGACTGGTTCCTCTTGCTTATATTCCGATTTCATGATAAATGCACACCCTCAGTTTGCTCACTTTATAGTTGTCAGGCAAGACGATTGGTAAAATGAATGGCTGGCCCTAACCCTAAATCTACTGTGGCCCCTCTCCCCACATCAATAATATATCCCCTTTCTTGGCCCCTAGGAATCTACCAAGAGGGACCTATCAGTAAGGTTGCTGGGCACCCCATGAAACGTATTTCTGGCTACAGGCCTGGCAGCTACAGCACCACTAGTCTATGTTGATATCAATAGCATAGTCATTTATTCTCCCAGGCGTGAGACAGTCACTTCTTGTGTACGTGAAAATCACTTTTGGCTTCCCTGCAACAGAAAATTACCGCGTGCTAGCCAGCTGTGCCAAGCTGGTCTTCCTCACTGCGTCCCGTGCTGAGGAGTAGATACAATAAATCAAGATTGTGATATTGTAGTTACTGCAGAACATAACAGGATAAGCGGAGATGCCGGCAGAATCATTCTGTCTCGCTCCATTTTTGTCACAACATGCTGTGATCGTGAGATACAGGCTGTCACCGTTAGTCGAGTCGTTGAGTGACAAACGTCTGCAAAATCACTAATCGATTTAAAGATTTATTTTAAAGTGTACGTTTTAGCCAGATGCCATAAATACCTCTAAACTGCTTCACGTTATTCCTCTCATTCCACATTCATTAGGGTACCAAATGAGGTCATGTTGTAGTACACCAGCAGGTGGCATAGCGGTTATGGAAGCAGGTTCTGAGTTTGAATCACTTACAGTATGGGTAACCTGGGTCTGGTAACCTGCCGTGTCAAGAAATGGCGAGCTTCTTTACAGATAAAGGAGAGGCAGGTGTTTCAGACTGTATCACTGGCTGTTTTATTTACTAAAATATCTCCCCTCAACCATAAAAGATGAAAGCGAGGTAAGCCTTACAAACAGCCGTAAAGAAGCTAACAGGTGCTAAAATGCACCACCGAACCGACAGTCTGCAGCCCTGCCTCATTCCGGCTCCTGACATCTGAGAGGCTCCTGGCACGGCGAGAGAATCTCTCCTGAGTCATCCCCTGTGAACTGGGTGTGCACAACCTCCCCTTCCCTGGAGACTCTCCCCAGGCTGTGTATTCAGAAGTGCTGCATACCTTAAGGTAAAAGATTAGCCCGATGCTTTCTACATTTTGTATACAGGGAAAAGCATTTCTTTAGGGGATCCCTTCACTACATTTTTAAGTTGTAGAAAAGCTTATTTCATAGAAAAACATCTCACAACATGCACAACATAATAAAGCAATCTATATAATAATGCTTTCTGGTTGGAGAGATGTGACTTTTGTGCCACTTGTGCACTTGTTTTACGCTCAGATGAGGACAGAAGGATCAAATAGTGAAAATAAAAGGCAGTTAACAGACATCCCAAGTCTCCCGGAAGTTCCGGGAGTCTCCCGCATATTGATAGCGGCTCCCTGGTAATTAACAAATAATTATATATATAGCCAATGTAGAAATGCTCCCTGAAATGAGTTTTTGCAGGTTGGGATGTCTGAGTTAAGACCACACATATTGGCACTGTTAACAAAGGCAACAAAATAAAGGTTTTTTTTTTCACTGCTAATTTAAGAATACAACTACTCCAGCGTCTGTTATCCTTTTAAATTACAGCTTTTATGGAGCAGTAGAATCAACACAATAAGCTAATGTTTCAAGTTAGCTCCCTATGTGGAATTCGTGTCCATTACAGGGCACAAACACAGCAGACCATTTAGAGACACCAGTTCACGTAAATGTAATTGAGGTAGTAAACCAGAGTACCCAGAGGAAACTAATGCAAACACAGAAAGAACATGCAAACTCCACACACAAACCAGGCTGGGAACCAAAGCCATAGTCTTGAATGTTTGAGGACCAAGTGTTATCCATGAGCATACAATGCTAACCTTAGCATTAGCATGCAATACTTATCTTAACATTAGCCATTTCATGCCCCACCAGCTAGATGACCCTTGACCTTTTCATATTACCTCGGATCCATGGCAAATTGGATAATAGAATCCTGAGTGTCTTTTAATGCAGACAATATATGGTTTTATAAAGTTACACACATCATCAGTGTCCAAACTGACCACATTAACTATAACTGTAAAAATTTAATGCCGCTGTGAGGGGGTGACATTAGTTACAAAACCCTGGGGACAGTCCTTATTCATGTTGCGTCAGGTACGATTTCCCACCAATGCATAATTCTAACTTCATCTTCTGAAGTTTTTTTTATCAGTCTGTACAAATTTATATAATAAATTTTAAGGAAATGAGTCACATTGCTTCTTCAACCACAAGAGAATTTCGATGCTTTATATGGTTTTATTGAAACTAACCCAAGGTTTAACAAAATACCTCCATCCCTAGATCGCAAATTGGACTAAATACAATAATCGAACCGCTGCCAACACGCACCTAGACTGGAATTAACATTTTTACAAATGACCGCAATTTGCCCATCCTGCTCCCTCCACTGCAAATATCATCTGAGTCCTGCTGCGGCTAGTGGCGCAGCTAGGAGAACCACATACTGTTATCTGTGTGGGTTCCTGTACACAGCTACCTGCTGTGGGTGACATAAACCCTGCTGCCTTTGGGAGGCAGATTAATGGAGATTCATAAAGTTGGGCTAAGAAGCGCGGGCCAAGAGAGGCTTAGCTTTAGAGTTTGACGGGAATTTGCTTATTGATTTGTGCCATTAGATGCTGTCCATCAAGGCTTTTGCCCAGTACTCCCTAATCTCAGAAAATTATCAGCCACTTCAAAGAAACATTGCCATTTCGTGCAGATAGAAAGGATCCCTTTAAGTGGCCCCTAGCTGGGCATCTAAAAGGTTTTCATCCTCACAGTCTTCGCAAACCTCTGCCAGGACAGTGCCACCTAGAGGCCCATGCTATGATCACTTCCATTATACACATATAGGTAGGAGGAAGCAGACTTTATCGAAGATAAAACACCAGACAAGTTTGTAATTTACAGAATGGCTTCGTATTTCTTGAGCCCATGTAACACAGCATATAAATAGACTTTACCAGCTTGTTATGTTATATGGGACCCCGACCTCCCTTAAGTGACTCAAGCCTGAAACCTGCTTCCATAACTACTACGCCAGCTGCTGGCAGACAACAGCATGATCTCCCTTAGTACCCAAATAAATGCAGAATAAGAGGAATAATGAATGAAGCAGCATAGAGGTATTTATGGCAGCTGGATAAAAGTTAAATGAAACCAATTTTTAAATAAATGTTTAAATCAATTAATCATTTTCCAGACGTTTGTTACCCGAAGATTCAACTCTAACAGTGAGGGCCCTGTATCTCACCTTGGGAGACATTCAGGATGGTTTTGCAATCTATCGAGTGACACATACTTAAAATCAGTATGAGCTGGGTTGTACCCAGGGCCGTACCATTAACAATGGCTCAATTTTCATGAACTTGAACTTCATGCTCTTTAAATATAAAAAAGACTCAATTGTTATTACATTTTTTGGTCATCGAAAACAATGGAAAATAATCCACAGTTTAGTCCACGTAGCTGTTGTATTAACTACAGTATGTGTGGAGAGTTTTGAAAAAATGACTTTGTTATGGAGAAATGCTTGCTTGCAATTAAAAATAAAAAAAACTGAGTAACACTTTACTTGAAGAGACACGGATAATGTAGTGGTACGCTCTTGTATTAATGTATTAATTATCCAGAAACTTTCTTAATTACTAGTCCCATGTTCATTCATGTATTTCATGCTGTTACTATGGTAGTTGAATAGTAACTGAGTTACTAAGTTACTTGTGCCCCCTCATGTAAAATGTTATCAGAATTCGCAGCATTTCAGCCTAGCACAGTCAGAATTCTTTAACAGTTTGTTTATCACTATAGGTGAGGCGGGTCCTACATTGTCCACAGACATGCCGTCTTTTGAGGGCTTTCTCACACTCCGCCTTGACGCTCTGACAGCCGTCCAACAGCCATGCTTGTTCTCTGGCATGTGTTAGGTCTTCGTACAGCAGGGAATGATCTCCCACAAAGGAATACAGTGACAGGTCAGAAACAGCTTGAGGAGGCACATAAAATGGGGACTGAACCTCATGGATGTCACTGACGGTCATGGAAAGAGGCTGTCCAGATCCTTGCATTTTTTTCAAATTTGTGTCTCAGCCTGATACTTATAGTTAGTTGCTGATTTGCTACACAGCACAAGTGAATGCTCCGTTGCTATGGTTACAGTGTTTGCATTGTGTCGACTGCACAAAAGTGCTCAGAGCATTACTTTTTTTATTTTAAAAAGCTACTTGTGAACATTGCGTTTTCAGGAATGATTTTATTCATACTAATGTTACCGATGTATAGCTCCTCTACCATCATAGTAACTCAAAATGCTTACAGTCACATTAGCTACATGTTATTAAGTCAGTTACTGGGTTAACAACATGAAACATTTACATTTGTTTATTTGTTTCTTTGGCTGACACTTTGAGAAATTAACATTTGGTAATAATCTCAATTATAATTAACGTATTGACTTGTGATTTATAAAGGCAGGTTAACTACCAGAATGTTTTAAGCATAGTACTTAACTAGCTCACAAATCACAATTCTTAGAGCACTCACGATGCTAGTTAGGTCAACCTAAATTTCTATAACATGACTAACACTTGACACAGATAGACCATCAACAGTAGCTGTCATTTTTCAGATCAACAAAACCATCTTGAATTGCTCAATTTATATTGAGCGTAATTGGGACAAAGCAAATTTTTATCTTGACTATTTAATGCCGCTTCAGTGAGAAATGACAGAAGGGAGATATTAACAGCGATTAATGTGCCTAATATCAGAATAAAACATATAAACGATGTATGAACTGGAAATACTGTATTGTGCAAAAGCAGCCAAAGATTATGATGTTTAAATGATCTTTATAAAGGTGCAAAAGTATGCCATTTTTGTCTGTCAAAGCGTCAGCTTAGCTATTTCAAAACTTCTGCTAAAGTCACCCCAGAATTTGCAATATCCACCCTATATACATACGTATTTGTATTTGTTCATTTGATCTAATTAAGTGAGCTGGCCCGCCGCAGAGAAGGGTGCAGGTTTCAACATTGCAACTCTGCAGATGGATTTTCCGCCAAGTCACCTCCCCACCATTTTTTTAAAAAAATATATAACCTTGTTGCTCTTTTTGTCCTAAAGGAGCACTCTGTAATCATATTGAGTTCAGTTATGAGGCTGAGATACGGTCTCAGGGCGAGGAGAAATGTGCAGGACAGGCCGGTTCAAACAAACTGCTTCATTACAGAAAAATGTGTGAACACAAAAGGTCATTTTTCACACAAAAACCTTGTCAGAGCCTAAAAATTCAATTGTAAACACGGCAAAGCTGAGTACTTTTATAACACATGGATGAATTCGCTTAGCTGAATCTTCTTACAGTTTCTTTTTTACAACTGCTAACAAGCATTTATCCATAATAAAGTCACTTCATACAGTTAACACAACATTGATCTACGGTATATAGACTAAATTGTGCCTCATTTTCATTGCTGTGACACAAAATGCATTCAATAGCCTCTCATTTTTTCTCACTCAAAACATTATATGTTTAGAGGCAATTTTGAACATTCTTGCATAATGTTTTCAAAACTGTTGAAAAGACAATCTAAACTAAATTACTACCGTTTGTGACATTTCTATTCTTATTGAAATGTATGGAAATTTTAAATAAAACATTTTGTTCCAAACAACTAGTTGTGTACTCAGTGATTGCGACTCTTTTTACTTTCTGGACATTAAATGTCCACCTCTGGGTAGAAGAAAGAGAGATAGAAACACACTTTAGGAGAGAAACTGATACCACAACACATGCAGCATTATCTAAAGATGCTGTAATGTCACAAAATACAGTCTTAGGTCCACACAGCACGGTTTCTAATTGTGTTAATCTTTGTTGTTGCATGGCTTGATGCGGCATCTCACCACTCAGCATGTCCCAGAAAGTCTCTGCTTCCTCAGCCCCTGGAATGGTACAGTACCAGCACCACCTCCATGACCAAGTGTCTTTACAGAATACCTAGATGTTTCTCCTGAGGACTACTATGTTTGGATTAGGCTTGCTCCACAATCTGCAGAGTGATTTCACCATTGCGCCTTTTAGTAACTTGATTACTTTAATATATGTTAAAAATTAATAATAATAAATTAAGAAATAAATTTAATAAAGGTGATGGTCATTAAAGCATATTGCAGCATGTTTGATTCATTTCCTTGTTCTTTAGTATATTCTTGAGATCAAAAAGGTGTTTTTTTTTTTTTTCCAACAGTACATTGATTTATGTGAAGTGTGTCAAAATATTCCTGTTGGGTGATGACGTTTGCCAGAGTTTGTTAGCCAGTGTTTATTTTGAGGCATGCATGAAGCGTTGGGCCGAGCTGTACATCGGTATTGCGAACATTGCAAAGAGTTTTGGAAAAGTTACTTCGGCGTTGAGAAATGCTTGTTAGCGGTTGTAAAAAAACTGTAAAACCCATAAAAGCGGTGAAGGAAGGGTCACTAACAGGTATCCATCGGAACACGACCATTACTCTGCATCCCTAGACCACAGGGTGTTCCTGGCTGAGGTGCCCATCGAGGCTCGGCCATGTGATTTACTGTACTGAGGCCACCTGGTCACTCACGGTGTTTCTTTCACCTTGTCCCCTTTAAATTCTCCACCAATTTTGCTTCACCTTGAAAGTTCATACGCCACCCCTGTACCGAGCAGTTCCGTCTCACCGCAGAATGTTTTTCTCATTTCAGATAACACTGCACCTCATCCTGCACCTCGTAGCTGGAAGGAACCCCAATTAATGGCTACAAATACAAAATCAATTCCTCTCTCTGCTGTTTTATCAATTACACATTTCTTATCAAATGCATTTTTAAATTGCTCTATGTTTCAATTATATTTTGATGTATTCGACATTTAATGGCATTGGTACGTTGCATAAATTACACACAGTTAAACATTACCATCGCCACCGACATTAAATACAATAATTTAATGCATTGTACATATACGGTGCTATACAATACTGTATTCTTTCTCAAGTGAAAAGAATTTTGACATTTAAGCCTAACTCTCAAGAGGAGATAAAGTGAGGGAAAAATATAATTTATCAAGGGAAGATGGAGCAATAAAAATCACGCTTTTTATACCCAGAAAGGAGCAATTTAGTAAATTGGGTAAATCTAGGTCATCAAAATGGATTTTGTTGTGTTTTTTATACATTTAATTACTTTCAGAAGTAGATATCAACATGCTTGTTTGAATCTTAACAGGTGAATACTCCTGTAGAAATCATAAGCTGCCAAACGTACAACAATAAGCTAAACCATTAAATATCTCTGAAGGTGTCCTGTGGGTTCTGGCACCCAGATGTTAGCAGCAGGAGGCCACTGCCTTTGCCATGAAGGAGTGAATGTTTAGGTAGGCGGTTTGTGACAAAGTAGCATTGAAGTGAGTCAGGAGCCAAAGTGTCCCAGCAGAACATTGCCCAGAACATCACACTGCCTCCACCAGCTTGCATTCTTCCCATTTTGCATCTCGGTGCAAGCTCTTCCCCAGGGAAACGACACGGACACACCCAGTCAGCCAAAGGATGCGAAAGAAAACGTGACTCGGGAGACCAGACTCCCTTCTTTTCATCGCTCCATGGTCCAGCTCGAATGCTCACATGGCCATCGTAGACACTTTTGGCAGTGGACAGGGGTCAGCATGTGCACACAGCCCCAAACGCAGCAAGCTGTGATGCACTTTGTGTTCTGACACCTTTCTATCACCACCAGCATTAAACCTTTTAGCAATCTGTGCTACAGTAGCTCTCCTGTGAGATCGGATCAGATGTCCTAGCCTTCATGTATCGATAAGCCTTCGGCAGCCATGACTCCATTGCCAATTCAATGGTGGGTTCTTCCTGGAACCTTCTTTGGTAGGTACTGACCATTGCATACCGGGAACACTCCACAGCACCTGAAGTTTTGGAGATGCTCTGACCAAGTTGTCTAGCCATCTCAATTTGGCCCTTGTCAGAGTTGCGCAGACAGGCAGCTTTCAACACATAAAATGTAAGAATTGACCGTTCAATAGCTGGATATATACTACCACCCTTTTCAGGTCCTATTGTAATGAAATAATCAAAGTTATTCCTTTCATCAGTGACTGGTTTTAATGTTATGTTTAATGTAATGATCGGTGCACCCATGGAATGAATGGCAGTGATCTGCCATTGTTGCAGTGTAAAAAAAAAACTTGAAACGTGAATCTTATGTTTGACTCATCAGTTCCTTTTCTCATACTACATAGCAACCATTCACACATAAACCTCAGCTTTCAGCTGAGACTGCCAGTCCTTGAACATATTTATGGCAAACGGGTGAAACTAAAAATTTACGATAGCTAAATATGGAGCATGCAGGCTTTGAAAGTGGAGGGGCTCAGAGCACAAAGAAGTAGGGGGGGGGGGGGGCAAGTTGCAGAGCAATGAAATGAAATGTGGCCCAGAGCCATATACAATGTAAGCGGCTACAGCCTAAGCACGACTAGGGTTGATCAGAGATTACAGCTCCAACTGTGGCCACAGTATCAAAAAAAATATATATATTTCCATTGAAAAAATACAATTTAATATTAGCATAGATTCAAATGAACGGTAACACTATAAAACCTAAGAATTTCTTCTGTTCTCCCGAAAGCCAATGACATGTTGTTGGACGGCTAGATGAACACCACAACGCTTCAGTTCCCAAACCTCTCCTCAGGGACACCTCAGCCCTCCCATGTCTTCATTAAATTTCATTACCAGCTCACTAAATTAACTTAATTAGTTAAATAACTTAATGAGGTATTGAATAGCCAAACTCGATGGGCTACAGAGACTATAGCACAGCAGGTACTTGGCTATCACTCCCAGTACAGCTGGACCTTCTTCTCCTCAGTCCTCTAGGGATGAAGGTTATGCTGATTTTGGCTCTTCTTCAGTTCTTAATGGCATTAATGAATTAATTAATTAGACATTCAGCAGCACACACCTCTGTTGCACGCAAAAGGCAATGTTGTTATTATTGAGAAATGGGATTGTGGGTCCTACTTTAGCCTAGCTTGTGTCCTTTGTTCGCACTGTCCTTTGTTCGTATTAAATCACACAAGCAGAAGAGACTGCGGGATTCGCGGCTGTAGCAATGCTACAGAAAATCCGTCTGATAACCCTGCACGCTGTGCACATTGCTCACTCTCGTGATTGTGGTGCCTGTCAGAATGTTCCAGACTTACTTTGAAGGCAGCAGCTATGCATTATTCACTATGTGCCATAGATGTGTTTTCTTGCAGCTTAACACATGTAAGATGTGCATTCTGCCGCATGAGGTAAGAGTACTTTTATTAAAATGATGAACTAGAAAAGATTTAGGTAATTTCTGCTAATCGGTACTAAGAAAGCAGGATGCAGAATAGAAACTTTGATCAGGAGTGTAAGACAAGGGCAAACATAGACTAGGCTAGGCTAATCAGGCTAGGAGGCTAAGAGCCTTTAATGGGAGCAATCCGTAGCTGTTAAGAATTAGTGTTAAGTTACTGGTTCTTCACAACATCGTTACTTTGTGTGGGCGTGGCTGTGATGGGGCGTGGTCACAATGTGGGTGTGGCTACGATGTGGGCAATGTGGGGGAATGGCTGCAGTGATGGGTGTGGCTGCAGTGTGAGGTGCAGCTGCGTTGTGGGCGTGACTGCGGTGTGGGGTGTGGCTGCAATGTGGGGGAATGGCTGCAGTGATGGGTGTGGCTGCAGTGTGAGGTGCGGCTGCGTTGTGGGCGTGGCTGCGGTGTGGGGTGTGGCTGCAATGTGGGGGAATGGCTGCAGTGATGGGTGTGGCTGCAGTGTGAGGTGCGGCTGC